>OZ007578.1:41871284-42096284 GCA_963931925.1 Onchidella celtica
CGTTCCTTCCAGAAGTGTTGGATTTCAAAATCGTAACCAATTGAGGTCACCTTTTCTGGTGTCTGAGAATTCGGGGAACGACAATTTTCCCATGGTTCCATGGCAGGCACAGGGACAATTTCCCGGACAATTTCAGGGACAGTTTCCCGGACAATTTCAGGGGCAGTTTCCTGGACAATTTTCCGGACAATTTCAAGGCCAGTTGCCAGGTCAGTTTCCTGGTCAACCTAACGTATTCGGCGGAACAACTGGCATGAACTCTTTCGGATTTGGCTCAAATTTTGGCCTGAATGGAGCATCTGGCAGGTCTGCCCAGGGCACCGGAAACTTTGCACCGAACGGACTGAACAATTTCCAAAGCCAGTCGTCGTTTTCACCGTGGCTTGGACTGGGAAACATGGGAGCTGGTACAGGGGGTCAGAACAATGTACCGTTTCAGAACGGGGCGTTTACCCCAAATCAACAGTTTCCATTTAATGGCGGAGCCAACCGCCAAGGCTTCAATTTGCCAGCTCCAAATCAATTTTCTCAGTTTACCGGCAGGTTTAATGGTCAAAATTTTAATTCTCCTTTTCAGAATCAACAATTTCAAGTGATGGGTGGGGCTACTAACGGGCAAACTCTAAATTTTCCGGGTCAAAATGGAAATTTCCCAATGACTAATCAGCAGACTATGCCCACGGGTTTCCCAGGAGCCAATACCAATGTGTTTGGGATGAATCAAAACACGGGTGGATTTGGGATGAATCAAAACACGGGTGGATTTGGGATGAATCAAAACACGGGTGGATTTGGGGCCAATCAAAACACGGGTGGATTTGGGGCCAATCAAAACACCATTGGTGGCTTTGCGAATCCTCTGCAGATGGGCGGAAGTTTCGCGAACTTTGGCACGGGGTTCTTCAATCCTATGGCACAAAGTAACAGAGGTCAGAACGCACGAGCTTCTTCTCCGAATCAGATCAGAAATCCTGCGGGTCCCGCACAAGGGAATGCCCCTCGCTCTTTTGGTGGCATTGGCAAATGATAATAAAGCACAGGCTGATTAAAAAAAAAAAGTGACAACAGCAACAACAATAACAAATTTATGTCCTGTAGATAAATATGCAAATTGTCTGTATGTATGTCTAAATTTTATTCTGAAACACAAAAGTTAGAGGCCTTAAGCCGCGTTTTCATGTGTACGCAAACGGCAACGGAAATATAAAAAATCCATCAAATAGTAAAAAGAAAGAGTGTTTCCATGTGTGCGGAAAAGACGTTGCCGTACGTACGAAAACATTCTTTCTCTTTCTATTTCACTACATGAACGGTTTTTTGACGTTTCCGTTTCCGTTTCCGTACACATGAAAACTCAGCTTTTAAGCCTGTTCCCAATGAAGCTTTTTCTGCACTTTTCTTTTGGATCGCGTTTCTTTTTTTGGGGGGGGGGGGGGGGGGAGAGTATTCTATCTAAAAAAATACGCTTACATTGGAACACCTACAATAGACCTATAAAGGGGGGATTGTTAGGAAACACTCGCGCATTCGTGAGTGAAAAAGACGCAGAAAAAGCCCCGAAAAACGCTTTATGAGAACAGGCTTGAACTTTTAAGACCCATAATTATTCTGATTCAATGTCACCCAGGAAGATTTGTATATCACTTGTAGCAGGTTTTTAAAACTGCTCAACCGGTAATCGCATATGTTAGGCTTAAGCCAAAAGGCAACTGACGGTTCGTTATATTCCTGAGCACAAGACCTCACAGATAATCTTATTATAAAAAAAAATAGTGGCGGGAGTAATTCATTGTGGTGCAATTCTTAACCTTTTTTTTGCTCGGCGCTACAGCCTAAATGGCAGTTTCAACAATTATAAAAATAATTTTCCAAAGTGTCAACTAATCAAGTCCAATCGCTTTTGTATCGACCGATTGTGTTGATTCAAGTTTCAGGTGTTTTCAAATAAAAAGTTGTAAAAATGTCAAATACAATGATCTTTGTTTTGGCTCCCTGTAATAAGCCCACCGCATCGAAAACGATGTATCAATACGCGTTCAGTTCGGTGCGCGCAATTTCCCTACCTGAAATGATTGCGTAGTGCTCTGGTGCGGACGAAATCTGCGGTAAGACTGTAGAATAATTATGAGAAGCTTTCTAGACCAAAAAGAGAGAGATGGAACGGTGGGTTCACATGTTTATCCCAGATAATGCCGGGAACTTCATCTAGTGTTATAGAAAAAGAAAATTTCTTAATGCGCCAATAGGAAAACGTAGGCTAATACATGTAATCCAATAGAATTTAGAATCATAACGTAAAAGTCATCGAATGACAGGAAAAGAAACAGTATCTCGATGATCTCTCTTGTTTTGCCCATGAGCTCTGATTTTAATTGAGATGTGCACATGTATATTTATTTGGAGTTCTTTCTTTCTTTCTTTCCTTTACCTTCTTGCTCTTTCTTTCTTTCCCTCTCTCTGACTTTCTTTCTTTCCCTCTTTCTGTCTTTCTTTCTTTCCCTCTTTCCGTCTTTCTTTCTTTCCCTCTTTCTGTCTTTCTTTCTTTCCCTCTTTCTGTCTTTCTTTCTTTCCCTCTTTCTGTCTTTCCTTCTTGCCCTCTTTCTATCTTTCTTTCTCTTACCTTCTTCCCGTTTCTTTTTTTCTTCCTTTTTCTTTCATTTACTGTCTTTCGTTTAAATACAAAACAAAACAAAGAACAACAATGGGGTGGAGTGTGAGATAAATTTTGTACACGTATTTTATAAGTTTGAAACAGAAGTTGATCTATGCAAACTGTAAAGGATCGAAACGAACCTCAAATTAAACATTTTTTTACGCTTAGGCCTATATCGTGAAATTCGAATTGGCGTTTGAGGAGAATGCCTGATTTTTATACGTGTGTGTGTGTGTGTCTCTGTATGTGTGTCCTTGTGTCTTTGAATGTACATGTATGTGTGTCCTTGTGTCTTTGAATGTACATGTATGTGTGTCCTTGTGTCTTTGAATGTACATGTATGTGTGTCCTTGTGTCTTTGAATGTGCATGTATGTGTGTCCTTGTGTCTTTGAATGTGCATGTATGTGTGTCCTTGTGTCTTTGAATGTACACGTATGTGTGTCCTTGTGTCTTTGAATGTGCATGTATGTGTGTCCTTGTGTCTTTGAATGTGCATGTATGTGTGTCCTTGTGTCTTTGAATGTGCATGTATGTGTGTCCTTGTGTCTTTGAATGTGCATGTATGTGTGTCCTTGTGTCTTTGAATGTGCATGTATGTGTGTCCTTGTGTCTTTGAATGTGCATGTATGTGTGTGGCTGCGTATGTTAACACTAGTATGTCTCTGTGCAGGATGACGTATCAATCCTCTGACGTCTGTGCTGTATCAAGTCGAGAAAGCGCACCTATGCGCCCCCCCCCCAACCTTGTAAGCTTTTCTTACGTAGGGACCCCCGCCCCCTCCCTCCTCCCCTCCACCAAAACAAACACATACACACACCACAGAGCAAAGAAATACGTATTTTATGGTTGGTCCCTGAGAGAAAGCGTCAGACAAAGATGACATTGACAGTCTTGACTTGCCTGAATGTAACATCAATCTTCTTCAGCTGACTTCTACGGGCCGGGCAAGGCAAGACAATGTTGGTAAGGCACAATAACTCCTATCAGTCATTCCACGTTAACGGTGGTTCCGATATTTAGGGACTTTTATATGCCGCACATCAGCTTCCACTTCAGCTAGTTTCGTAATATTGTCAAAGTTATACTTATGCCAAGACAAAACAAAGTTTGATTTTCAAGAAAGAAGTTTTTCATCATTATTTTTAGCTATTTATCGCTTCACTGTGTTTTATCGGATTCTGGGCTATTCTTGCAAAGACTGGATATTTCAACTGCACTTGAGGGCTCTCACGGCAGGTCAGTGTATTGTCGAGCGAAGGCTGGGTTTTATGTTTGTTTAGTTCAGCAATGCGCTGAGTCGATTATGGACAAGTACTCGCTTTTTACCGACTGTGGCAAAGGAAAGATTTGATAGACTTAGTGATCTTGTCCACAGCATTCGCTCCGCTCCGCTGTTTTACGGAAAATGACGTATGAAAAAGTAAAACATTCTTTGCCTCTATATACATGTCCGCAGCATCCGTTCCGCTCCGCTCCTGGCCGCTATAGAGGCAAAGAGTGATTTACTTTTTCATACGTCATTTTTCGTAAAATAGTAGAGCGGAGCAAATGCTGTGGACAAAACCACTTAGTGTTACACATGTAGTGTGTCTAAGTCACAAATTAAAACCGAAATATTGAGCAAAAATATGTTTTTATCTGCATGGTATGAATCGGCAAATTTCAGCACTTTCAGAGTGCCCTGCTTTTACAATAACAGCCCTGGTTCAAGACACTTTGCAGAGAGGACAATTATATTCGCTGATCTTTGCACAGAGCTACATGTATACTGTTTGTTTTAGAGTCCAGGCGAATTTGGAAAATAATACTGTTTGTTTTAGAGTCCAAGTGAACTTAGAAAATAATACTGTTTGTTTTAGAGTCCAAGTGAATTTAGAAAATAATACTGTTTGTTTTAGAGTCCAAGTGAATTTAGAAAATAATACTGTTTGTTTTAGAGTCCAAGTGAATTTAGAAAATAATACTGTTTGTTTTAGAGTCCAAGTGAATTTAGAAAATAATACTGTTTGTTTTAGAGTCCAAGTGAATTTAGAAAATAATACTGTTTGTTTTAGAGTCCAGGTGAATTTGGAAAATAATACTGTTTGTTTTAGAGTCCAGGTGAATTTGGAAAATAATACTGTTTGTTTTAGAGTCCAAGTGAATTTAGAAAATAATACTGTTTGTTTTAGAGTCCAAGTGAATTTAGAAAATAATACTGTTTGTTTTAGAGTTCAAGTGAATTTAGAAAATAATACTGTTTGTTTTAGAGTCCAGGTGAATTTGGAAATGATGCTGAACTAACGCCTTCATTTTTCACTTTTGACTCATGAAGGGCCTGACAATACGTTTCAATTAGTTCGTATTCATCACAGTGTATTTGCATCTTGTAACGGTCACAACTCAGAAGGGAATACAACGCATCAGTTACCTAATACATGTACATGTAGGCTATACGTTTAACGTAACTGTAATGATATAAATATGCAATTAATGGAAGAACAATATTAAAATAAAAACAACAAAACAACATTTGGCAAGAACGCAATAAATTACGACAAAAAGGTAAAAAAAACAACAAACCCTGAACCAACTTGATGCTCTAGTCTAACACTTGCATTGACAATCGCACCACCTGCCATTCATATTTATTATACATTAACATTTTGATAAAACAAGAAATGCGAATCTGTAAACAAAATTCCTACATGGCAACCAAAGATTTCTGCTCATGTTTAGACGGCCATAAAGCAGTGTATGGTAACAAAATTACATGTGTAATTCTTATCATGATACATGTAGTTATGCGACACCATTGATGTCACTATGAAAATTTACGAAAACGACAACCACTTTGACAGATACCATCATCATTATCACCACCACCACCACCACCACAGAGCAGCGCTAAGAACATATTTTTAGTGCCCAGTCTGCTCGCGACCCTTAAGTCCAGTCCTAGGACCCCGAAGCCATTTTCACACCCACATAGATGACAATTTGCTTACCATATCATTCTTAAAACTCGAGAGAATGCCACCACCAGCACTATCATTACTACTTTTACCATACCGCCATCACTTCTACCAACATCAATACACTTTATCTCTATAACCATAAAGTATTCTGTTATTACATTAGCACTGACAGTGGTATGTTGTATAAATATTTTCATTCCACGTATTTATTTTTCACGGCATCTTGGTGCATACTTCAGCGTTGGCTTCATTGAAAGTCACAAAACTTGCTCTTCTACCAGTATAAACGTAATTAAAATGAAGCTGACTGGTTTCCAAAACATTGCGAAGTACATGTATTGCATGACAGTCCACATCGTGGTGGACAACACAGATGTATACTATACTATACTATACTATACTATACTATGCTATGCTATGCTATGCTATGCTATGCTATGCTATGCTATACTATACTATACTATACTATACTATACTATTACCATACCATACCATACCATACCATACCATACCATACCATACCATACCATACCATACCATATACCATACCATACTATAATCTATACTATATATATTTGTGGACTTGAGATTTTTCGTTGCAAAAGGCTTCTTAACCACTCAACACTCAGACTTCAAATTTTATATGGTGCATCAGAATGGATGTTAGGGTGCACTGTTTTTAATAGAAGTCTCAAATCGGTGTAGTTTTTTTTATTGGAAATTTATTGTTTCCCCAATTTTAGATCTAATTTCGAGTCATGATTCGCCATTTTAAGGTTTCATTGAAGCCGCGCATGCGCATTATGTTTGTTTTGAAGTGGAAACTGAAAGACATCGAAAGTGCAAATTCCTGCCAGAAATGATGCGTTGTGTGCTGGTGCGCATGAAATCTGTAGTAAGGCTCTAGGATATGGGAAGTTTTCTAGACCGAAGAGAGAGAGAGAGAGAGAGAGAGAGAGATAGAATGGTGGGTTCACAGGTTTACCCGGATAATGCCGGGTGCCTCAGCTAGTATACTATACTATACTATACTATATATTTTGATGGGCGTCTCGAGTGGTAAAGGCGTGACAGGGAGAATTGGGACAGTGGAACAGACACAGCATGTACGTTTGGAGAACCAGCGTGAGCGGCACTATTTATTGTATTCCTGCGCCAAGCATGCGCAAACAATGAATGGTGAAGCAGAGAGAAAGACAATTTACATCAAGCATCAAGGAACCATCGACAATGTCCCTTAGACCATTATTGGCAGTAACTCGTATGTCTAGCCCGAATACGACACTATACTATACTTTACTATATATAGCACTTGACGGACACAACAGGCAGATACACAACCAACTCAAAACCGTCCAGCTCAGTGTAAATCTCGAGAGTCGTTTATTTCTCTTTATTACCGGAAGTCCACTTTGGGTTGACTCCGTTCAACACCTCTGCGCACCACACACCTCCCCCTAGCACAGACATCTCACAGAATTATTGGTAGCGCCTAGGTGATCGCACTGGTCGTCCTGAACGGGAAGTGAGCTGTCTGTGGTCAAATACAGTTGTGGGTGGATCATTATTGTTTCTAGTTTTTTTGTTAAGTTGTGGCTCTTGTGAGACCGGAGGACGGCCTCTGCGCACCGGCTACTGAAGTTGTACCGGTTCTGATGAGTCCACACGTCCAGGCTTAAGGCGGTCTACTGAGATGCGTTCGGCACGACCACCTCTGTCTATGAGAAATGTTTTATCTCCAGGGGTTAGCACCTTATAAGGACCGGTGTAAGGCCTTTGTAATGGACTTTTCACTGTATCTGTGCGTATGTAGACATATTTGGATGATAACAAGAGCGGTGGTAAGTGCGTAGATGGGTTACTATGGTGGATGGCTGGCCTAGGTACACGTAGACCGTTTTTGTCTCGGAGAGCTGTTAAAGAATCTGATGCAGACCAAGACTGAGTCTGCGACGGGATTAACTCACCGGGGATAGTCAACGGTTCCCCATAGACAAGTTCTGCCGATGAAGTTCCCAGGTCCTCCTTTGGAGTTGTTCTGAGTCCGAGGAGTACCCAAGGTAGTTCTTCTGCCCAATTGTTCCCTGTTAGTCGTGCCTTCAAAGCTGATTTGAGTGTGCGATGAAACCTTTCCACCATCCCATTGGCTTGGGGGTGAAATGATGTTGTCCGATGGATTCTGACTCCAAGGCGTCTCGCAATTTCAGCCCACAAGGAAGATGTGAATTGTGAACCACGATCCGACGATATGTCCGCGGGAACCCCGAAGCGAGAGATCCAGCCTCCAAGGAGAGCCCGAACACATTCTGGTGCTGTAATGTTTGTCATAGGAATTGCCTCTGGCCAACGTGTATTACGGTCAATGATGGTTAGGAGGTAACGGTAACCACATGACTGGGGTAATGGACCAACAATATCGATGTTGATATGGGAAAATCTTTTGTTAGGTACAGTATATGTCTGAAGGGGCGCCTTGGTATGTTTCTGAATTTTTTATGCCTGGCAATTGTGACACTTCTTTACCCAATCGCTAATTTGGCGGCTGAGGCCATGCCACACGTATTTCTCTGCAATGAGTTTAACAGTAGCCTTAACTCCTGGGTGAGCAAGGTTATGGACAGCCTCAAACACCGGGCGTCGATAATCTGGAGGAACGATAGGGCGGGCTCTACCAGTTGAAATGTCGCAGAGAAGCTCTGGTCCTTCATCATTCAGCTTTGTCGTAGCAATTTTCATGTTTGTGATGGCAGTTTTGTACGCTTGTACGTCTGGACTCAAAATTTGCGCCTTGGCCATAGCTGTAAAGTCAATGCCTAACGAGACCGCGTTTGTGGAAGTGGAAGCGCGAGAAAGGCCATCGGCAACTACATTCTTCTTTCCCGAGATGTGCTTAATATCGGTGGTAAATTCTGAGATAGCAGTCAGGTAAGATTCGTGAACCATAGGTTGCTATGGAGGGTCCGTTGGCGGCTTGCAAAGGTGTTCTTGTAGCACATGACGCTATTTCTGTCCATGTTGCAGGTATTACAGAGACTTGTGCGCCTGTATCCACCAAGAAGCGTCTTTTAGACTGTGCGCCGGTCACAAATAGTTGGGTTACCTTTGTCTCTGGGTTTTGTTTAGTACATGGTGTAGTGGGCGAACATGGCGGACCAGCAACCAAAGTTTCTACCGCTGGCCCGCTCTCCCATTTCCCTGGTTCTTTTTAATCTTGAAGTTGCTGAAATATTTACATGGGCTGGAACATCGCGTGGCATTTGAACCAAACTTTCGATGAAACCAACAAATCGTGTCAATCTCAGACAAACCTGCATCATGTGCTACGGTTGGTGTTGGTTTAGGTGGTTGAACCGCAGTGCAGATTGTCGCGTTTGTTGTCAGAGAGTTAAATAGGTTATCAGCCTCTTTCGCCAGTGCTCGGTAGTCAGTGATTTTGGGGGAATTAGCAAGTGGAGCACGAATAGATTCAGGCAACAGTCTGAGAAACAGGTGGCGGAAAAGGAAGCATGGCTTGTGGTCTCCCAAAAGAGCTAGCATTCTGTCCATTACTTCTGATGGTTTGCTGTCACCTAGTTCTTTGATGTTTAGCAAAGTGTCTGCTTTCTCTGCTTCCGTAAGCATCCGTAAGGAACGATTTAAGCGTGTCGTACTTACAGGTTGGAGGAGGTGAGGATATGATTGATAAAGATCTTGAAGCTGTGTTAGCGTCGAGTGCTGCTACTACATAGTAGTACTTCGTTTCGTCTGTTGTGATTCCACGCAGCACGAACTGAGCCTCAGTTTGAGCAAACCACGCTGAAGGACAAGTGGTCCAAAACGTTGGTAATTTAAGTACTACTGTTTCTATTGACATCGTGGACGAATCGTCCTTGAAAGATTAAGAATAGAAATATTCTGTCTAGATCTAAAGATCACGTCGGGGTCACCACTATAGCACTTGACGGACACAACAGGCAGATACACAACCAACTCAAAACCGTCCAGCTCAGTGTAAATCTCGAGAGTCGTTTATTTCTCTTTATTACCGGAAGTCCACTTTGGGTTGACTCCGTTCAACACCTCTGCGCATAACAACTATACTATACTATACTATACTATACTATACTATAATATAATATTATATAATATAATATAATATAATATAATATAATATAATATAATATAATATAATATAATATAATATAATATAATATAATATAATATAATATAATATAATATAATATAATATAATATAATATAATATAATATACGGTAATATAATATAATATAATATAATATAATATAATATAATATAATATAATATAATACAATACAATACAATACAATACAATACAATACAATATAATATAATATAATATAATATAATATAATATAATATAATATAATATAATATAATATAATATAATAGCAATGACATGCGAAAATAATGGCACTGTCGCAGTTAACACATTAAGCGCATCTGTGTTTTTGTTCCAACCTCAGATTTTGGCACGATGTCAAAGCTATTACTTACACTGATGTCTCAGCTGTTGGTGTTCTGCGACTTGTCGAGTAAGCTTAATTTATTATCATCATCTTCATAGTTGTCATCATCATCATCACCACCACCACCACCACCATCATCATCATAGTCATTATCATCCCCAACACCACCACCATCATCATCATCACCAGCACCACCATCATCATCATAGTTGTCATATTCATCATCCCAGTTGTCATCCTCATCACCACCACCACCATCATCATCATCACACTTGACATGATCATCATCGTCATCATTATCCTATATAACCATCGTCATCACCACCACAAAACCACCGTCAACATCGTCGTTGTCATCATCATCATTATCATCATGGTCCTTATCGTCACTACTGTAGTGGTAATTATTAACGTCACCACCGCATCACAACCACCAACACCATCATCACGTATTGCTTTTAGACTGAAAATATTCACAGACAACAAAGTAAGGTGACTTATTTACAAAACAACAACAACAACAGTCATATAACACGCAATAAGATTTACATCACGAAGGTTGTACGGCTTTTGAAACGACAAAACTATAAGTTTTCACACAGGGTACCGGAAAACTGAGCCGGATTTTTCATCCTATTGTTCAAAACTTCAAAGGTAGCTCGTAAAAGCTGTTGGAAGAGTGAGCCGGTTTTTGGCATATCGATACTTAATTTTTCTAACGACTAGTCAACCTCTTCCGTTCACCACTTATTGAGACTGTTTCTTTGTTTTTTATTTTTCGGTGAATTTTGTAAGAATTAAATGCATGTAGCCTAATAATAACAGCTGATTGAAACGGTCTTGAAACGTGTTGTCCCCCGCTCACCACGGGGAGGTGGAAGTCGGATTTTGAGCAGGATAATGTTTATATATTGAGAGCTGTTAAAACCATGATAAAAATTGCTAAAAAATATTATAAGGGGCCTGACAACTTGACGGGTAGCATCTTGAGAGCCACTTTGTGCACAAACTCTGCCTGGGACAGCCTTTGCTCATTGTAGTCAGTAATGAGGATCTCCCTAATTCTCTCACGCTCACGCAAGCGTCTCACAGGAACATTGTGGTACTGACAGGATAATCTGGCCTTTATGTCAGTTCGTAGCTGTTCTTCTGCGAGTTTTTCGATGAATAGAAATATGTTTGGATGCGGCGATCTAAAGTGGCTTGCAAAATGTTTATGGAAACTTTCGCATGCATTGGTCGTTCTGACGGAACTTTCGAGACAAGTCCACAAGCTGGGCGGGTATCTGGCAGTTGAAGAAATGAAGTTGTCAAAAACATAGTCTGAAAACACTGTGGGTTTGTCATCATCCTGGTCTGGGCACTGGGCCATGATGACAAAAGCAAAGCAATCTTGTACTTCACTAGGCTCAAGAGCTGGTAAGCCAAAAAAGGATTTTAGCCACATTGCAGTGTCACTGGTAGACTTGTACTCAGAAGATAGTTCAATTGCTGAAGTTTTCGGTATCATGCTTGACCGATATGAAACTGGCAGGCTTTTATTGTAGTCTCTGGGAAGGAGCGTCGACAGGCGAAAAGCATGGCTAGGCTGTTGAGTTGTGTTAGGCGCGCGCGCACAGTCAGTTTGTGACTGTTCCTGTTGTGTGTTAGCATACTTAGTCTATCCAAAGATCTATCATCATGTTTATACAGTCCAGTGCTTTAGGGTTGGTACATCAGGCTAATCGATCTAAAGTTCGGAAACAACATAGTCGATATCTACAACAAAAAAACCGGCTCAGTTTTCCAACAGGGGTCGGCGGCTTATTGCGCAATGAGTTGCAATACAGGTGAAAAACCAGCTCAGTCTTCCGTACCCCCTCACACAATTTTCCGTCATTTTCGTCATAAAATCTTCAACAGTGTGTTAGATTCTTCAAAACTGATACATGAATTATTTCATTATATTTGTCGACATTATCGCATTCACCACTTGTCTCATAAACATGTTGGATGTTAGCCAGGTCATAATAGGCTTACATGTACTGATGTAGATGTCCATGTACGTACATGTATTTGTAAACTCGTGGTTATTCGTTTTGTGTTACAGATGGGCACGGTACACATTCACATGTAAGTTGTGAAATTAAATTGTGGGGTAAAGCTCCACCTATCCATCATCCATTCATCCATCCATCCACCCAGGCGCCCTATTTGGCACTTATCTATCTATTTATCTATCCATCTCTCTATCTATCTATCTATCTACCTACCTACCTATCTATCTACCTACCTATTTATCTATCTATCTATCTATCTATCTATCTATATATCTATCTGTCTGTCTGTCTATCTATCTATCTATCTATCTGTCTGTCTGTCTGTCTGTCTGTCTGTCTATCTATCTATCTATCTATCTATCTATCTATCTATCTATCTCATGTACAAGGGCGTGGAGAGTAGGGAAGGGGGAAGGGCTTTACCGTGCCGCAGAGGAGTGGGGATGGGGGGTGGCGGTGGGACTACTGCCACAGATGGGGAATTTTTACAAGGTAAAAGAAATACCTTATACACGCTAATGAACATGCATGTGATATGCTGTATGAATTACTCGCCTACCTTTGCAAAACCATGCATTTTATCAGAGACAGAGAGAGAGAGAGAGAGAGAGAGAGAGAGAGAGAGAGAGAGAGAGAGAGAGAGAAAGAGAGAGAGAGAGAGAGAGAGAGAGAGCGTAGGGGGATACATAATAATTATGCCTGTCAAGTGCTTTGCGCTAGGGGCGCGTACGTATATATACATGTACATGTGTACCTATTCCTAACCGAACCCTTATCCTCAACCCTAAATTTGATCGAATCCGTAACTCTGCCCCCTACCCTTTCAACAAAGAACAAATAACAAAATAGGAGGAAAAAGATCGAAAGAATAATTAATTAAGCATGTTATTAGGAGTGAGGACCTGTCTAGCTCTAAGGTCGCAAAAGGCTTTAGAATACGTACCCCTTAGCGCAAAAGCTTGGGGGGTGGGGCGTACGGACTTATAACAACCTGCAGAAGAATGTCATAGGTTTACTATGGATCGCTTTCTGATCTGAAACAGGAAGACCAGGAGACTCCGCGCGCTGGGGACCAGGGACACACGCATGATGGACACATGCACGATGGATTGGGTACTCAGCAAATCCCACACATGCATGGTGACACAGGTCATGGCCACGCTGGAAACCATACCAGGGAACACCATGGTCATGGACATTCGGTGAGTTTGTGTAAAATGTACGTGTATTAGAAACAGCGGAATTCTAGTATACAGAAGTTGTAGAATTTGTGTGACAATCTTCGGATAGTGTAGTTCAACCTTGCTCCCATTTCACTTATTAAAATACAGTGTAGACAGGTAAATTAATGAGGGATTCAAGGTAATGGCCACTGTGAAAGTAGATAGATACATAGGTAGATAGAGAGATAGACAAACAGATAGATAGAGATAGATAGATAGATAGATAGACAGATAGATAGATAGGTAGACAAACAGATAGATAGAGATAGATAGATAACACCACTCATGTTCTCACCCCACGGCCACTGCCAACACCATAGCTGCACCAGCAGTCGAAATACATGTAGGCCTACAAAGTACACATAATGATTGAAACGCACACACACACGTTTTTCTCCCCACGCACTACACTATCCCTATTGTGTTCTACACTTACATTTGGTACCGGTACATGTAAGCCTACATAATGCATCGTTCGCTGTCCCCTGTGCCGACGTGCATCGTGAATAAAGACCTGAGCACTTGGGACAGAAGGGCCATAATTTGTCAGAACAAACGCTTGCCATTTGCTCAACCTGACGTAACGTTACCAATTATTCATGACAATACCTTATGAAAAAGGTTAAAAGCCTCTAGGTGCAGCTACGCAAAATACATGTACGCTTTTTTGGCCAACTCCCAATAAAAACATTACTGCGGCCAGTTCCCCAACGAAAAAGTTAATGTGGCCAGCCAGACAAATGTAATCCTGAGGAGATATCATACTGAACCGGGAACGGCACATTCAGCTGTTGACAGACAAGAAGTGCACACTATAATCTATATAAAAAAACAGCAAGGAAAAAAAATTCACTGCTGCGAGGAAGAAATGCCCAGACCTGAAAAAATTACATGTGAAAGATAGTTCTTTTTGCTACCATGTCTATTCCTTTGACATGAAAGCGAAGTATCGTAATTTTGTAATAAATGAAAATAGGCCTAAAAATATCGAATAATGCTTTCTCCTCAACAATGGTTGCCTCCCTCCTGCCTTTGTTTTGTTTCGAATTTAAATTTCCGGTTGCGTTTCAAAGTTTGAAGGCATGCGTTTCTGTTCCGTCTGCCTTATGCACGGGCCACGCGGGTGTTACTGTACCAGTTGTGAGTTGTTTTCTACCTAGATCTACATTTTGCAACCCGTTCTTTGAACGGGCCCTTACACTAGTTTCTTATATTGTATATTTTCTTAGTAAATCCGGGAAGACCCTATCATACCAAGTCCGGTCGGACACAGTCAGCTACTGCCATTAATTCTTGGGCAATTATATATCTTGCTGGCAGCAACTGTGTGTGACGTTCCGGGCTTGCTACGATACCCCCCTTAATATTTCCTTAATCCTAATCCTTGCACTCCCAAGGCCCAAGTACAGGTAGTGACTCCGGGATTACAAAAATAATGTGTGACCTACTTTGTCAGGCTCCAGAAAGCAAGCGCACGCCAAACGGGTTGTATAAGGTTTAACTGTTTCTTTCGGGTTTTGAGGGTTAGAAATTAATGTTTTAGATTCACAGAGACGAGACTTCATGTAGAAAGTGCGCCACGTACTATCAGTGTTAAATAGGCGAAGGAGACCAGATTAAACCAAGAAAAGACAACAACAAAAGTGGCACTTCAGAGGAGTGACATAAAGCAAAATTAATTCCACGTCCCCGAACAAAGAGCTGCGTAACTAACACAGCCAACAAACTTGAGCGATGGTATTAGGGGTCGTATTACTGCTACATGTATCAGAATATAAGTACCGTATGTACATGTATGTATTTCACAGTGACACGAATTTTTGCTTGTTTGTTTGAATAGCAAATAAGACACTCTCTTTGTCGACCATCCTTCCTCTATTGGATACCGGTACTGTAAACCTGTTTATACATGTAGTTGAAGATGTTCTAAATATTGATTTTCCTTTCTTTTGTATGGTCCTCCAGGGCACCTCTACACTCAGGAGCAACTTGTCTGTGATGCTGAGTTTAACAGCCTTCATTGTTTTAATGAACAAATTCATCCACTGAAGCCCCACACCAAGGCACCGTGTTACATTATTTAAGTCTTTCATACGGGCAGTTAGGAAAGAGTTTATTACATGTTACAGTAGTATGATGTTGTTCATACTTACGAGAAAAATATAAAACAGCTGATGATCGGAGGGTTGCTTGCTAGCTCTCGTGTATTAATGTATATTAATTGCAATCTTCAATAAATATTAAGCCATTGCGATTACGATGAACCTTTTTTCCAATTTCGTCATTCCGTGAATGGACTTAATCGTACACATGAAGTTTATATTTTACACAAACGATCCCCCCCCCCCCCCTCTTGCAGCTGATTCCGTTCTCCTTATGTACGTAATATGTACATATCCAATAAGTAAGTGCACAGTTTCTGACATACAGCGTACATGTACATGTAATTGGTTTTATGTACTGGTATGTATGGCGTACATGTAGATCTGTTTATCTTGTCGATATTCAATAGTTCATGTATGTGGATAGCTGGATTTACTTGTGTAGTACCGGCACTTCTGTACATGTATTTCATGTTATAACTATAAAATTTCTATGAAATTTAGTATAGCATCCGAAGTGTATGACAAATGCCCAAGTCAAAATGATGGGTTTTAAGAAAATGAGAGAAAAAAAAAAAGTCACGTCATGCAATTCTGATTGCAGATTATGCTGGGTACATGTAAATTACATACTGTATCTATTAAGGACGTCCAGAGAATGATTTATCTTGAAAACTGAATTGAATTTGTTCTAGAAAATTGACAAAGGCAATTACAGCTGTACATGTATAATTCTAAACTGCATGGCTCAGGTATTTATCTTATACAACTGACGTAGGCAGCAGGATAGAAACAAATACACTGTACGTAGATACAACTATAAATAGATTATTAGGGACGTAACTATAAATAGATTATTAGGGACGTAATTGCAAGTTCTCCCATGGCATGTTGTGTTTGGCTGTGCCGTGGTTCACGCACTTCACAACCACAGTGACAAACCCCTCCCTCCAATTACTTCACTGTTTAAAGCACTTTTTAAAAATCACAATACATGTATGCTCTATGTAATGTTTTCATATTATTGCAGAGATGACAAACTGAATTTTCAAGAGTAAGGTAAGGGTGAAACGTTCCTAAAGACATAAGATTTTAAAAAAAATTACTTAATCCAAGGAGAAAAAGCTGGATCCACAAAATTTTTGAGGAATCATTTCTGTCTTAGAAAATGAAAAGTGAGAAATCGATTCCACTACTGACTGTCCACTTGTAATTTCTGGATGTGTTGCACGTCATGTACTAATGAATTATGGAATGAAGAACCAATCACAAGTGTTAACGAACAATGATATGAACGATTGATCTTGATCCAGCTAACTTTGTATATTATATAAAAAAAATATTTTCCAATTCTCTCTCGTTTCACGTTTAATTACAGTGTATGTCCACAAGAGCAAATCTTACACTATAAAATTACAGAATTTGATAACTTCACCTGTCTCCACCTGTCCATTCAAGTGTTCAACAGTACAAACATATACGGCAATTATGTACATGGCCTTTAGCGTCTTTACAGACGGTCTTAGCAGCTAGAATATTCACTTTCATTTTGACTGACAGCTTCTCTCGTGGCTTATTCTACCAATGTTTGACCCGAGAGTGCGATGGCAGTGATTGCAGGTCAGTCTTTTGGGTTCACTTTGGCGAGTGTTTTCATTCCGCCTCTGTCGTTTTGTCAGGTATGTTTCTTTTGCCTTGAAGTCTATTGCGAGCGTGCCACTGCGCAATTTTTGTCTCCATCTGCTTCGATCATTTGCAAGGTTCTCCCATTCATTGGGGTCGATGTTGAATGCTTTCATCGTGACCTTGCAAGTGTCTTTGAATCGCAGATGTGGCCTACCTCTGGGTCGGTTGCCAGTAGCAAGTTCCCCGTAGAGAATTTGTCTGGGGATGCGATCATTTTCCATACGGTGGAGATGTCCAAGCCACCGCAGTCTTTTTTTGCCTAGGAGAGCCTGAGTTGATGGAATGTTGGCTCGGCTCAGAACTTCGATATTTGAGATCCTGTCTTGCCACTTGATCTTGAGAATTTTGCGTAGGCAGCGCAGGTGGAAGGAGTTGAGGGATCTTTCATGTTTGGAGTAGGTGGTCCATGTCTCTGAGCCATACAGCAGGGTGCTTAGGACGCAAGTTTGGTACACGAGTACCTTTGTTTTGATGGTCAGCTTGCTATTGTTCCACACCCTTTTTGAGAGTTTGCCAAAAGCTGTGGCCGCCTTTCCTATTCTGGCATTTATTTCAGTTGTTATGTCTGTGCTACCACTGATGGTTGAGCCTAGGTAGCAGAATTTTCCCACTTGCTCCAGAGGAGAGCCATTCAGCATGATTGGGTTGGGGTTTCTCAAGCCTTGTGTCAAAACTACAGTTTTTGAGACACTGATCTTTAGCATGAATTTGTCACAGGCTTTGGCAAGGCTATTGATGAGAGCCTGGAGCGTGGTTTCATCGTGGGCCACGATTGCAGCATCATCTGCGAAGAGGAGCTCTTGTAACATAATATGCTCTGTACGAGATTTTGCTTTTAGTCTGGCAACATTAAAAATGGAGCCGTCCACTCTGGTGTTAATAAGTACTCCACCTGAACATTGACCAAAGGCATTCTTGAGTAGGGCTGCAAAATATATACCAAATAAGGTAGGAGCAAGAACACATCCCTGCTTCACACCGCTGTTTACAGCAAATGAATTGGATGTGCAGCCCTCAAAGTTGACACATGCCCTCATGTCAGTGTGGAAGGATGCAATAAGTTTTAGCAATGTTGGTGGACAGCCTATGGATTTAAGGACTGCATACAGGCCAGATCGGCTTACGGTGTCGAAAGCCTTTGTTAGGTCCACAAAGCATGTTATAAGCGGCCTGTTTTGTTCTTTACATTTTTCTTGGATTTGCCGAAGTGCAAATATCATGTCAATAGTTGATCGTTTGCTTCGAAAGCCACACTGTGTTTCTGGTAAGACTTTTTCCGCCAGTTGTTGAAGGCGGCAGAGGATGACGCGAGCAAAAGCCTTTCCAGTAATGCTGAGGAGGGATATGCCTCGATAGTTGTTGCAGTCGCCTTTGTCTCCTTTGTTCTTGTAAAGTGTGACAATTTTGGCGTCTCTCATATCATGTGGTATCACGCCTTCTTTCCAACACTGCAGTAACAGATTATACAGGTGTGGTAATAGTGGGCCTTTTAGGTCTTTTAATACCTCTGCAGGAATGTTGTCACTCCCTGTGGCTTTTCCAGCAGACAGGTGGTCGATTGCATTGGAAAGCTCGACTAAGGAAGGTTCAGCGTCAAGTTCGGCCATTATTGGCACTTTTTGGAGGTGTTCCTCAAAATCTGGTGGAATATTTTTCTCAGTTGAATACAACAGAGAGTAATGCTCTACCCACCTATTCAGTTGTTCATTTTTATCTGTGGTGATGGGTTCACCATTTACAGACTTAAGTGGGGCGCTTTTGGTGATGATTGGCCCAAGAGCTACTTTCATCTGACTAAAGGCGGTTTTCATATCTCCCTTTTCATTTGCCTCTTGTATGCTGTTACACAAGTCTGTCCAGTATTTGTTGGCGCAACGTCTTACCTCCAGCTGAAGTTTAGCTTTTGCATTTTTCAAACAAGTTTTTGTACTCTGATTGCAATTTTTGTTATACTCATTGAAAGCAGATTTCTTTTGCTCAATGAGAGGTAGGAGAATTTCGCTGTTCTGGGCTACCCAGTCGTTGTTTGAAACTTTATGCTGTCCAAAAGACTTGATGGCACAGTCATGAATTTTTGAACTGAGAGTGTTCCATGTTTCATCTACCGAGTCACATTGGGTGACATTATCCATGCTTTCAGCAAATAACTTTTCAAATGACTTTCTATTTGATTCATCTCTGATTGTTATTACATTGATCTTAGGGATTGAAGGGGCTTTTGATCTGTATATTTTCTTGGCCGAAATTTTGATTTTGCTGACTACCAGTGCATGGTCGGTGTCACAGTCAGCACTGTGGAGGGAACGAGTTATTTTTATACAGCCCAAACTCTTCCTCCTTGAGAGAATAAGATCTAATTGATGCCAATGGCCAGACCTGGGATGGCGCCATGATGTTCTTTGGCATCTCTTAAGGTCAAAGTACGTGTTTGTAACACATAATGAGTTTACGGAGCATAGCCCCAGAAGGCGCTGCCCGTTTTCGTTGATGTTGCCAATGCCGAAGTGCCCAATGCACTTTGGCCATGCGGAGTGATCTGCTCCCACTCGAGCGTTAAAGTCACCCAGAATTAGCAGGCCTTCGGTGAGAGGGATGTTGTGGAGAGTCCTCTGCAATGCCTCGTAGAAAATGTCTTTGGTTTCGTCAGAGGAGGTAAGTGTAGGGGCATAGACACAGATAATGTTGGTAAAACCAGACCGGGTGTTCAGTCTGAGTGTCATGATGCGTTCTGACACTCCAATTGGAGTTGCGATCGAATTGATAAGGGAGTTTTTTATGGCGAAGCCCACACCGTGGATTCTCGGCTGTTCGCTGCTAAGGCCCTGCCAGAAGAAGGTGTAGTTTTCTTCTTTGACTGACCCGGAGTCGGGAAGTCGAGTTTCTTGAAGGGCAGCGATGTCGATGTTTAGTAGCTGAAGTTCTCGATCAATAATTTGGGATTTCCTGATGGAAACAGTGAGATCTTGATGTTGCAAGCCTGGGCGCATTGTTCTGACGTTCCAGGTACCAAGTTTTAGTATTTTTCTGTTTTTGCCAGGTGCACACTTTACGTCAGCTTTTCGACTTTTGGTCTAGCTCCAACCACCTTATGAAGCAGGCTGACGTGGCGGAACAACACCCAACTGCCTGGGGGCTGCCCAGGTTACGGCGGGCGGTAGTTGATCAATGCAGCTGAAAAGCCGCTCCCACCGACAGAGGGGACCCCTGGCGTTCATCCGTACGCCAAATGGATTGAGCTTATCACCGGTAACTGCCACCTCCCGTGTTGTGCCCATCCGTAACGGATGGCTGGAGTGTCCTCTCCAAATCGGAAATGGGTGGGCTTATAGAGGAGAGACAGACGCTTGCCAAGCCCGAGCAAACGTCTCCTCGTTTTGCTGCCTTGCCTGGGCTATTTTTAAGAGATGGTGCTTTGCCCAGAGGCACCACCCCTCTCTCTGCCATTCTAGTTAAACCCAAGGGAGAGACCAGGTCAATACATTTGGAACTAGTCCGGCTGCAGGAGATGCTGGAAGCCAGTTTGATGCAGTTCTCCCTGACAACCACCTTCGGGTCTCCACTCCTGATTTTCTGTCTGGGTTTACTCCCATAGCCTTTGCTATCATAGCAACACACAAGGCAGTGTGGTATTTGTATTAGGGTTACCTTCCCCTAGTCTTCCTCTCTCCCGAGATGACCCACAAGACAGTGGGGGTGACAGTAGCAGGCTGTATTGTGTACTGTCATACCGTACAATAGCAGTTTAATGTTATATTAAACATGAAAATACACATCAAACACTGAAGTAATAAACAAAGTTAGCAAAGGCAACAAAATAATATAGTGACATGATATTTAATTTATTGGGTTGTTCATCACTGGCTTCATTACAAAACAAATCATTAGACAGTCCAAGAAACACATCTGATATACACAAACAACATTGCACCTACATGACAGTTTGACACATTATTTGTACATGCACCACTGACCATTATGGAGACAGTCAGAATTCTGGTAATTGGAATTCAGATGCACAAAATGCTGTACATTGTGTTCCAAACTAGCTTGCACGATTAAAACCATTAACACCCCACCCCCCTCCCCCTTTCAAATCTCCAGGTTCATGTACCTCTGCTAGAAATAAGGTTCAGTACTGGAAATTTCAGGGCCATGAGCTTTCTGAATAAATTGCTCATTGGACACAATTTTATTTATTTGAGAATCAGTTTGCCATCTTATTTTACGCCTTTCACAAAATTTCTGACTCCGTTGGACTACCCCAATGCAAATCAGATTCAGAAGACCCAGTTTCCTAAATTTACAGTTCTCTTCTCCTCTTTCCAGCAAACGTTAGTCAAGGTTTTCACACAACAACCATTTCTAGCCACAAGCCACTATGTGAAATCACTTTGAATTTCACATGCCACAAGCTGAATCTAGTGTGAAATAGTGTAATGTGCAAAATCACTTCCTGTTCACTGTGGCTTGTATTTGTAATTAAAACCAAAACAAATCACTGATAATTTGCTTCTTCTTGATCAGGTTAAAATTAGGGACAGAAACTCAACATAAATGATTCTTTTTGAATGAAATTTTCCCATCTATGTGCAGCAAACAGAATCAAGTTGAGTCTAGCCGTACTTGATTCAAATTTTCTGGTAATACTTATGGCCAAGTTCTGAAACTTGCACGAAAATATACCATTACAACATGATACAGGTCACTTTATAACACCATACAAATCCTTGATATGTCAGAGGAAAACAGGTACAAATACATGTCTGGGAATGTGTTAGGACAAGTCTTTGAAAGTGCACAAATACAAAACACATCAAGTTGCAAGGTTCCTGCATCACTTCAAGAATGTTTTTTCCAGGGCTAAAATCTTAAATTCCAGGCCAATTTAAATGCAAGAAATGAGAGAAAATGTAATCTACTTTTCTTAAAATTCCAGGCCAACTTAAATGCGAAAAACTGGACGAAAATTTATTCTTGTTTTCTTAAAATTCCAGGCCAACTTAAATGTGAGAAATGGGAGAAAAATTATTTTATCTTTCTTAAAGTTCCAGGCCAATATACATGCAAAAAAAAAAATGAGACAAAATATTTTTATTTATTTACTTTTGTTCAGATTTTTGTCTATGTTATGAACCCAAAGAAAATTCTGGAGCTTTTTCTAAGGGTGTTAAATATTAGGGTTTTTCCCATGGCTGTGCAGGAACCTGAAGCTGGGTTCAGAAGTTGAGATTGGAACTCTTAATTCAATAGGATGACCAATGTCAACTGCCATTTGCACCGAGGAGACAACCACAGACCTGCCAACAAAGTGGCCATTTCAGTACGGATTATTACCTCAAAGGGCCTGTACACCCATGCCTTCTAAATGCAAACTGAAACTTTCACCTAGGCCTACTTATAATTTCCCCAGACAGGAGAAAAAATGCAAAAAAAAAAACACCAAAAACATTTCAATTACGGTATCACATAATGTACTCTATGTATATTTATTAGCATTAAGTGCATACTGAATTACTGTTACAATCTTCCTGCACTTTATTGGACTGCATGAAGACGATATCCCCAAATCTATCTGATTTGAGGTCTTTATTTTAGGAGGTTCGCTGCCCTTGGCATTTACACCTCACTTTACTTGTTTTATTATTTCTTATGAGAAAAATCCAATTTCCAAGAACTACTCGATCCTACCCCCCAATAGGACCAGGGACCTGAAAATATGAGAAAAATCCACTTTTCAACATGCCTGCACTGCCCGGGTTTAGAACCCGGGACCCTTGGCATGAGAGGCGAGCACCTTGCCTCTAGACCACCTTGTCCCCCAAATCTATCTAGCTAAAATTTCTTATTTATAAAAAAAAAAAAAAAAAAATCATTTCTCAGACCCCCCAAGACCCTAATGCATGTTAGTACATGTATAGTGCAGTCCTGCAAAATCAGGACAGTTGGCAGGTCTGGTTCAACTGATTTCATCTTTGTCAGAACCTACAAGAATACAGAACACACAGCCGCAGAAAAAAGGGGAATGGTTAAGATTTGGGAATATGAATGTTGTTACAAGTACGTACATCCCCCAAATTTTTTTTCTGCTAGGGGTAGGTATTTTAAACCCTTTTGTAACTCCAGATCTAAGAGAGCTCCTCCCAAAATAGTCCTAACGACAGCCTTAACTCTTTCCGTACTTTTCACCGATACAGCGGTTCCTCCGACTGACGCATTTGGACTAATTTCTGCTGAAGTGCAGTAATAGTGGCATCGGTTGTACCACAAACAACAAAAACACTGGGAAGCTAGATGGACACAGTATCTTTGAAATGCCCAGGGGTAACAAGGAGAGTACTTTTTGCCGATGTATCGGTCCCCCCGACTGACGCATTTGGACTAATTTGGGCTGAATTGCAGTATGGAAAGAGTTAATTAATGGTTCTTTCAGATTTTCTTTTTGTTTTTCTCCTGTTTTTTGGTTGAAAGGGTAGGGAGCAGGGTTAGGGATAGGTAGGTATACGTACGCGCCCCTAGCACTAAACGCCTGAGGTGCGAATGTACTTATAACAGCCTGGAAACATTTATCTACCACTACCAGCTGTTACATCTGGTTAATCAAATTCACAAATCTTAATTGTAACTGATGACTTCATAGGCAACATGTATGTATGGGGGGGAGAGAGAGAGAAGTTGGACGGGTGGTGATGGTGGGGGATCTGGTCTAGTTCTGCTTTTAGGCAATGCTAGGCATTATAACAAATCCATAGTTTTTCTGCTGAAAAGGCATTTCTCATTAAATCTGACTGAAGAAAACACACATTAACAGTGAGACGTTTACTTTTTTGTTTCTCTCTCAAAGGAATGTTCCAGACAGTCAGGTTGTCGTTAAGATAGAGATCTAGTAGAAATAAAATGCATAGGGTTCAAAAATAAAAGAAAGTCCCAAATATGACTGATGCCTCATTTCTGTGAACTTCACCACTGATGAACGCATATTTAAAATCCAACTTCAGATATTATGTATACGTGTACTTACATATTGTGATAATGCTTTGAGAGATTTGTGTACAGCATTTGTGAGTATGATGTTTCTGAATTCTCCTGTTTTGTACATCTTTGGTTATTTCTTTCCCACTAATTATCTGACACCTACTGAACCTGTGAATGTGGGCTTCAATGGACATGTCACTTACTGAAATATGGTGATAATAGTATGTACTGGGCCATGCAAAGATTTCAAGCACAAATCATTACAATGTTGGCTGAGAAAGACAAAGTGTATTACAATCATACATGGTACATAATCAACTTGTATTGCACAATAAACAGCTACAAAGGTTGCTCTAAGTTAATGATGATGTATTTTGTCATTCACATTGCAGAGCCCTCCAAGAATATGTTCAACAACAACAACAATGCACAACAACCTCAATCAGAAATGCTGTGTCACTTTTGAGGCATCCAAAATCATTTGATTGTAAAGGTTCATTTGTGACAGGGAAATGAGACCACTGGTTTTCTGGGGAGGTAGTGATGGCTGCGATTTCACATTATACTATAATGGAGCTAGAGGGTGAACCTGCAGGTATCTAAATCTTTGTGATTACACTATCAAACACGTGAAACTATGTTTACTGCCTCAATTTTTGACAATAAATTATGTGGACATAGCAACACATGACAAACTTTGATGTCAAAGTGGGGGGGGGGGGGGGGGGGGGGGGGGGAGGAAGAGGCGGAGGATGTCTTTTTGTTGAACAGAATCAAAAAACAAGATTTGAAAAGTTTGACCTTCGCCTCACTCTACACACTGAGAGAGCTGAATGTGAACAAACATCGCAAAGTAATAAGAGAGGCCTGTGGGCATATGAGAAACCATTGTAGGACAAAGAAAAAAAATAATGTCAAAATTGGCCATTCCCTATTACTCCTGTATTATAAAGATGGGGAGACTGATAATACTGATAAAAGGGTGCTGAAATGAAGCAAATCACTTTTATATATAAAAAAAAGAGGCTTTAGAAAGCTGCATTTCTCTTGGAGACCATCGTGGTAGTCTGTGGCAGTTCATAAACTAATAGTAAAGCCTGGGTGAAATTGTTCCAAATCACTTTTCCATCTCTGAAACTTAAATGTGCTGTATGTTTTTTTTTGCCTACATGTATGAACACAATAATAGCAACTATTTCAAGGTGTGTGATAACAAAGCTCTGCTTACAAAGGTTCCTACAATCACAACCACTATGGTACATAAACGAGCAACATTTTACCATTTCGTATGTAGATAATAAAAACAACAAAAATTTCTGTTCATACCCTGATAAAATCTGTGAAAAAAAGATGCAGCAACATACAACAGATAGGTTATACATGTGGATGCTTGAGTTAAACGTTTCTGTTTTCCTTAGAACCACACCAGGCTGGAATAACAAAAGTTCCTTAAGGAGAGTGAAACAAGATTATCAGGTTAACTCATTCAACCCCAGCAGCACCTGGTGGTGGTGGTGGTGGACAGATTGTGCAGAAGTGACCCCTATCAGAGGCCAATGAGAGAGGCCCGATTCTATGAGGTATTACATTGGGTTTTCACAAAAGGAACTGCGAATGTTTTGTTTTACTACAGTAGTATGGCCATGTACTCTCCAATTCATGGGAAATTTCTTCTGGAGGAGGGGTCTTTGTATTGAAATATATGTAGATGCAATAAAGAAGACCTGAAAAATAAGCAACTGACTGCTAAATTTTCAGTATTTTCTACAAAATATGCCCACACTATCACATTCTAGAATGAAAAAAAAAAAACCAACACTTTTTCTACAAGAAAGGAGGAGACGATGGCAGCTCACAAATGAACAGAAAAATCTCCCTGATATAAATTAAGTTCCCTGTTCAGACCCACATTTAATTAGCAACATAAAAACGCTGAAGAAAAAACCCACTGAATAGGCACTAGCACATCTCAACAATGAAAGTATAAAATCATTGTTGTACACATTAAAAGTATACTACAGTTTCAAATTTAAACAGTGTGGGCAAGTGACAGGGAATGTAAATGACAGAAAAGAAAAGCCTTAGGAATGAAAACAAAACAATAGGAATTTGACAGTCATACAACAACTAAAGGCAATCACCCTTTTACAACCTGTGCGCCATTTACCTACTCAATGTGTCCAATGGTGCGGGTTTTATGGTATGCCGACAGAATCAGAGCTGTGCGGTTACATGTAAGTTTTCTTTTGTTTTTGTATTTAAATGAATATTGCATCATATTCCGGCACTCTAATGCTCTGATTCCCTGGCATGATCTTGTCTTGCAAGAAATTGTGCAAGTTCCAGGTAGCATTTAAAAATAACTCTGCGAATTCAAATCATACCATGTTTCAATATTTGGTTCACTTGTTGAAGAACACAATTAACCCTCTTGCTGCCACAGGCAGATACATTAGCCAATATGTTGCAGAAGAGTGCAACACAGCTGAAACGTCGGTTGACATTGTACCGCATGTTTTGCTCTCCTAATTTTATCATACTTCCTGCTGTCTTTTTACCACATGATCCATTTTTCTGGCAGTCTAAAGGAAGGAATGGCATTCGAGCTTGGCCACAAAAGGGTTAAAAGAGTGATACTACATTAAGAAACCAGCTCTATGTTATGAAGTGAAAGGGGCTTCATTAAAAAAAAAAAAGTGTGTGTGTGTGTGTGTGTGAGAAATTGATGAACTCATGTAATAATTGTGAGCTGTGCCTTATTTAGAGACTGTATGTGCAGGTGTGTTATTATTAGGGAACTCAATCAGATCTTATATTTTTACAATGAACAGCAAATACTGTCATGATGAATTCTTCAGCTGACTTAATTCTAAACAATGACACACCAGCCATACTCATACTGATACAGTATTTATGAATGATTTGTTAATTTATAATTTCAAGATTGCGATTCCATTTTGTACAAAAAAGCATGCCAGCTGTCATCTGATTATACTTACGCAAATATCTACAAAAAATTGAGTTTTGAGCCTAACTGTATGTTTGTCATGAAGTTTTAAAATGTTTGCTCATCAAAATTTCCTGAACTATAAATTAATTCATCAGAGCAGAGAGGTAAAAGAAGCCCAATTAATTCATCACCAGAAAGGTTATACTTATATGTTCTTGTAAAAAAATTTCACATGTGACTTTCAACAAATGATAAATGACAAATACACCCACACACAAACCCCCAAAACAGCAACGACAACAAACAAGACTGACATCCTTTCACAAGTCATACAATTCTGTTTCTAAGTGGAGGCTCCGCTGACGGTCAAGGCATACTAAACGATTTGGAAAATAAAGATGCCAGCGCCTGGTCTGCATTGCCGTTGGAGCGCCTCAATTCTTCCAATACTGCATGGCGCGAGAAACCGTTGGACATGAGACGAGTGACTATAGCTTCTGAGAACTGAAAGGGTGCTGTTGCTGCTGAGGATGATGGTGGCTGTGATGATGATGATGATCCTGAGGCACCAGATGTGGATGGTTTATTGCTGGAAGTTCGTCCAGCTGTAGAATAAAAAACACACAAAAAAATATTTGAAGATTTCCATGATGTTAAAAAAAAAGGGGGCTCATAAAGACCTGTTCGCTGCCTTGCAGACCAACTGTATTTCATAAATAGCTGTTCTACATATAAAATCAAAATGCCCCTTATATTGACAGTAAGGGTTCTTTTTGTGAATGTTGTTTCAAATCAGGAAAATTTACAGGTGGTACCAACAAGCTTACCTGTCAAGCATAGGACAGCACCCATTTGCAGATGAAGAAAGGAAGTATATCTGATTTCTCATGGCATAACAGCTTATTAATCATCTGTAAATGAAGTAACCTCAAAACACTCCTAAACTTGCCTCAGATCTCCTCTCTTTGTTGAAGAGTCTACCCCACTGTCTTAACTCACTGAAGACCAGCCCGCCAGGGCGGAACAACTCTTAAAGACCAGGGGTTTTGGGGGGGTATTTCAAAAAATTCCCACAACCACATTTATTCACCAATCCATTCCATATTTTGACACATAACAGGTTTTAAATTGAACAATGCAAAAAACAAAACTTGAATAAATTTATTCAGATAGTTTTTTTTCATGAATTTTCAAAATTTGGCAAGTTTCTTTGTTTCGCAAAAATTTCTGGCCTTTGTGTATTGTACTGATGACCTAATAAAAATGTCAAAAAAATTGTATGAAAGTGTCACAATGTGTTTGAAAGTAATGTTATTATTCACCTTAGTCAACAAGAACAAGACCTACTACTGGCTTTCAGTGCACTGGCCTTAGCCTTAGCATGATCACTGGTACTGGGAGGGCTAGATCTAGAATCTGAGTCAGAATTTCCCTTCCCAGGCACGAATTCAGGATCTAGATCTGAATTATAGGCTACGTTGACCTCAGATTCATCACAGGTGTCTTCAAACAGCTGGAAAATGTTCGTTTTCTTGCGTTTTGAAGCCATTGTCTTGACCAGATCTAGTGATCAACTGTGACAGATCGCGCAACTGACGGAAGTTCTTATTTCGACCTGACATAGAGTGATAGTTTTTAAAAAATCGTAAAAAAAAAGTTGCCAGCCGAACCAGGTGAAACTTTCAACGAAACAATTCAAGATGTTAAACCGCCGCAGAGAACCAATCCCGTAAGCGTTGCGGGAACAGTGCAGGGGTTAGAAATTTTATTCATGTATCCCGCAGGCGGTGCGGGATTGGGCGCCAGTGAGTTAATTATATTGAAACTATTTTGTCTTTATCATGTTGGAACTATCTGATGATAATGAAGTCTGCTTTAAATACCATATATGTCTTGCTCTGAGATTACCAGAACTTTCAACCCAAATACAAAGACGATTCCAATCAATGAGATAAACAAAAAGTGCCTACCAGTTTCCTGAGCTGAGCGTGAGAGAGCTTCTGCCAGATCTCTATCTTCATCATGACCTGTAGGAGGAGCTGGCTGATTCAGACGGGCATGCTCTGGTAGATCTGCCTCTCCTAGAAACGGTGTAACAGTTCCAGTGGTGCCGATCTCCAGCTGGTTCTTCTTCAAGTCTATCACACACTATTCCATGAAAAAGAAATACAGTGGAGAACGGTTAAACTGAAAATGGCTAAAACGAATTTAGTGTTAAACTGAAGGAAATAAGAATCCCTGATTTTTTTCCTCTTTATCTTTGTTGACCAATTAGCGCTAAACCGAAAAGAAAATTGCTGGATTCAGCGATCAGTCCACTGTGATTTGCTATAGATCGAATCAAGTCACTGTATTACACTACTTCCCATCCACCCCAAAGCAAAGCATGCTTCGTTCTGCCCGGTAGTATAGGCCTACATGGGAGTGGCAGCACTACAGGGATAGGGGAGGGGGTGAGGGAGGGATGCTTATAACCTCACAGGTCCGAAATCAAACGGCAGCAGACGTTACGTTTGGCGCATCACGAGTGACCTTTCATGTAAAATGTATAACATCATAGAGACAATATTAGTGATGGCGGACAGTATATTTCATGGCATCGAGCATGGTAACAAGATCGGCAGGACGGCAATTCTCAATTCTGTACTGTCTGTCTACACACCTCTGCCTGTTTGAGAGTTAGCCCACATTCACCCTGCATATCCATGCTTCGTGTGTCCCTAGGCCCGAGCAATTGCCCATCCTCATTCTCAGTCAAAATACACAGAGCAAGTGAGGTCATGATGAATCCGTTTAGCTTGTGCACTTACACTATTTGTCCTCTATGATAGTGATTTGGGCTGCCTCTCCTGAAATGCATTTCTCAAGCCTCCCATTGCTAAACCAAAAACAAATCCGTGGTCCCGCCGATTTTGGTTCAATCATTGCCTACTGTATTAACTCCCACCCTGCGCAGGGTGTCAAATGCCGCCCAAGCTTCCCAAGCGCTCACGCCATACGTGTGGCAAATGCCGGCAGGCTCAAGCTGACCGCGCCAGCCGTATTTTCATGCGTCGGGTCACTGACCTTTTTGAGACGTAACCACCGTCTTATTGTTCACTGTATCTCTTCTAAATCAAAGGCATTGTGACATGGACATGTTAACCAGTGAAACACTGGTCGGAATCACAAAGACTAAGCTTTCAAAGGCTCTCCCCACACTTTCAAAAGATGTAACATCGACATGCGAACTGTTGCTCAACAAATTTGCAATATTATCTCATTTTCTCACAAGCTGACCACCATCTGGAGTTGTCTGTATCTAAGAACCAATCAGAAACAAGCTCTGAAATAATCTTTGCCCCAAATGCCCACATTGGTTTATTAGTATGTGTCAATCAGGATGAAACCATTTGTGTAGGGCTTGGGAGGGCGTGGCTAGTTATCATGCTTCGTTCTCACGAAAACTACAGCTGCCAGTTTGGAATCATAAGTCAGATCATTGGTTGGAGACTGACAGACTAAGGTTTTGCTGGTTAATTCATTATCAAGCGTGATAAGGCATAGCAGCGAATGTTTTCATACCGATCAATAAAAACCGAACCACGTGGACAGCGTGGGTGGTAATCGTATAGCGGCAAGGGTCAGTGACCCTAGATAAGATTCTCCGTGAGTAAGGTCACCGACCGGACAGCGGGCTTTAATGCATCATGCGCGGGGCGAGAGTTGACTTTAGCTGTATATACTAAGGCACTGCACTTTTTATAAGTTTTGGCAATAGCTTGATTAACAAAAATTTCTATGGATCTCTGGAGAAATTACATCCTCGTACATCTGTGATTTTGAATGTGACCAGAAAAATCCAAATTTACTAAATGACACACTCACCCGCTGTCATAACAACAACGCTAAAAAATAAACTAAATCCTTTAAACTGTGTTATTGACATGACATTGACATAAGTGTTAGTGACACCCAATTGATGATGCAAACTTTTACCTGATGTCTCTTGAGCATGTCTAAACCAAGCAACATGTCCATTGGCTGATTTTCAAGAATGGAAAATGATGACTGAAGAAAGACACCGCCTATCTGAATCTGACCTGAAAGAGACAGTAGGTATTTGTAATATGGTACTGATGTATGTGATATGACTTCAGGTATGTGAGTGCTGCAACAGATAGCTCTCTTTAAATGGCAGTTAAAATTAACAGTTGGTCTGTAGATTTTACTTTCATAAAGGAATGGAACAAAATGCAATTACAAAAGTTTCTCACACATACTTGCTTTCCACACTTTTGCACCATTGTTCAATTAGAACTATAGAAAAATGAAATGGCAGTTCCGTAGAGTAAAATGCGTATGAGAAAATAAAACTAACTTACATAAATGAACTCGCCCAAGAATCTTCTGTGTTCCGACTCCCTTGGCAACACCTTCCCATCGTCTGTCTACTAATCTCATGATGTGACACCTTTCTGCACACTGCTGACTCATGATGGTCATTTGGGCCCCTGAAACAATACAAGAATGAAAGGGACATTGGCCTCAGATAAGAAAGTGGATGTGGTAAAATTTCAGACATCTTTCAAGAATATTCTTCAGTCCATTAGAACCACAACGTTACTATTTAACAGATTTCTACTTTTCTACGCCTCACAATAAATCAACCCTGGTGTGAATACAATCTTTTTAAGCAGTCCTGATACTATCCTATCTCCTGCTTTTTTTTATTTGGCTAACCCATATTCCTGTCTATCCGTGATTCTTTTCCCAAATTCTGTCAACCACCAAATTTACCACAGGAGACTGACGTGGTCAATTGTGTAAGCATGCAAAAAAATCACATCTCTCTTGCTTAGAAGTTATTCCTGTAGAATTTCATCACTTCAACTTTATGTCTGCCATCATACTAAAGTCTCATTAGTAACAACCATACAAGGTTGTAAATTTTGCAATGTGATAAATACTGAGAGCAGAATGCTGGCATGATTGAACCACTCGGAATGGAATGTGCAGCACCTTGACAAATACTAGATAAAATTATGAGGACTAATTTTGCTTTTTCATCTTGTGTTTCACTCACCTGAGTCTACAAAAGCTTTGACTGGAAAGCCATTGACTTTGCAATCTACATACAACATATGAACTTGACCAAAACTTTCAGGAGCAAATTCCATGGCTGTCTCCATATTGCTTTCTATGTTCTTTAATCTGTAATTGGAACAGATAAATGCATTAAGAGTAGGGTCCCTGCAAAATCCTCACAATTATTTTACAACATAAGCAATATGATTTTTGGGCAGCTGATTTTACAACTGTGGTTCTGAAAACTAGGTAAACGCAAATATATTAATATGCTTTCAATAGACTTTTCCAACAACACTCAGCTATATAATTTATTTACATGCTACTTCATGACCACTATTCTTTGCTACTGTAGGTTCACACGTCATAATTATGTTTCCTGCACGAGAGGGAATGATTTTAACGATCTGCGCCCAACGATCTGATAATTTTTCAAAGTAAAAATGAGAGAGTGTGAAGAAGCAAACTGCATTAAATAACACTATATTCCTGCACAGGAATACCAAGAAAAAACTAACGGCAAAACTCGATTTTGTTACCTTCTGGAAGGATGGGAGCTGAGAAATTACTACACAACAAATAAAAGCACTTAACAAATCATCCAGGACAAAACTAAGGAAATCAAAATACAAATGGATATGGCTGAACTGCAAACGCAAAGCTGATTTGAATGCTACAGTCTGCAGGCCGGTAGAAGTGCAATTTGACCAGCCAAACAAAGTTGCACAACTACAGACCTGTAGATCATAGTAATGAAACATGTAGTGTCCTCTCTGAACTTAGAGTTCATGCCTATTGCTGATAATTCAAAATAAATATAATTTTAAAAAAAACAAAACATTGCAATGCTGAAATAAATACCAACGAACTACTAACAAACATACATTTGAATTTAATGGGCAGCTCTCGATACATGATTCGTACCTTTCAAGTTTTACAATCTGAAAATGCAGGTGTCAGAAAATGTGGATGTCCAATGACTACCAAAGAAGGCCTGGAAAAGTGCAATATGACTGTCTCTGAAGGACACACATTGCACACCTCAAGACCTCCTTTAACTGCCATTTCCCTGGTCATAAGTAATAGCTTTTAAAGACATGTTGTAATCATCTTCTCATAAAGTGATAAGGTACAAGCATGTCCAAGCATGCAGCCTTTGCATAAATGTTCATGATTTTCCTGACAGCCACTGAAAACAACATTTTTCAGCACTTACCACCTCTTGCGACAACCCATCATCACCCCTGACACTGTACTAAATTATGTTCCATACAGTCATAAAACATTTGCACTTCCTTAACGTCTTGGCCCTTGGTAATTTAACAACCTGTGTTTCTGAAATGACCATGACAGGCCGGGGTAAGTGCAATTTGAAAATGGCAAACAAGTTGCTCCTGCCACGGCCTATCATAACCCCAGCTGTCTTTTCATTCCACTATTCATTTCAGGTTCAGCGTTCTTTTCTGACCACAGAAAATCGATGCAGAATTTTGAGGAAATGGACACAGCTAAGAGACATCACACATACATACAAAGACAGAAATACAGATTGAAATGGAAAATACCATTTTGGTTCAAACCAAGGAGAAATAGCCATGTGAAGACATACACTGGTTGATTAATTGGGACACTTTGAAGGAAAACGAAAAAGGTACGGCTTTCAGCATATAGATGACAACTAACTGATCCATTAACAGGCCGGGATAAGTGCAATGTGATTTTGTCTGAAACACAAATTGCACTCATCACAGCCTGTCAGTAAGCAGATTTGCAACATACTGCATCAACATTCTTGTAGCTCTCAGGCTTGGATTCCAACAAATTCTAAAAATATTCATGGAAAAAAAGGAAAAAGAAGATGAAGAGATATCCAACGAATATCACTAAGCTAATATGCAGACCCCGCAACACCTAGTGTTGTCTTTCAACGCTTCAGTACATCATTAAGCCGGCAAGTACAGAATTTTTTTTTTGGATATTCATCCCTTCAGAGTAAAACAGAACTACTACAACTTCAAAAGTGAAATTTGCCCTTTATCATGACAGAACTGTGAACAGAATTGCCATTTCACTTGTTAAACTGCTCAACTTAACCCAACAACCAACTAGAGATCCTGAGTCAAACAAAGTGGTGGAACTACATGTTTTATATATATTATAGCCCACCCAGTGTGTGAATATTCATAACATTATCTGCAAAAATGAGGAAATCTAGATCTAGATTCTAGTCCCATGAAATTTGTCTCTTTACTAGAGCTGGGCCTATAGATTTGATATGGCAGGTTTCACAAAATTGGACACCCAGATTTCTAATTTTTTTAGAAGTATTTTTCATTCTGTCAGGTCAGAAAAATCTGCTACTGGTAACATGTAATCCAGTACAACCTGCTTCATGAACTGGTACGCTAGCATGGTATCAGTGGGCGTGCACCTGTCGGTGCAAACGGCCAGGGCGGAGGAGGTTTCATCTAACCCAACGGCCACATGCTAGGGCACAATGTGACCCTCAGTACTTGAGTCCTTCATATTGGCCCCCGGTAGCGGTGTGGTCATAGGCTTGTTTGCCTAAATCACAGACGAAGAATTGAGCAAACTTCCCGGATGCAGCTTCGAAGCTGGCGGCAGCAGGCCAGTGGTTGATTGATAGGGCAGATGGCAATATACCGTCACTCTGGCCTGGATATCGTGACACAGAGCATCCACCAGTATTGGTGTTCTTTGGTTTGGGTCTTTCACCCTAGTCAGTTGGGACTGCGAGGCTGTGGAGTAGCCTACAGGCAGCCGGTCAGGCAATATGACTGTCCCTCTGGCATCCTCCTGCACCTGGATACATTTCCAGTCGTCTTGACCCTGTCTTGCCACTTGGATAAGTTGTGTCCAGGCGAGAGAGTGAGTCTGATGTTTGCGCAGCTCTTTCTCACTAAAAACAAATTCTTTGCGCCAGTCTTAACACTCACCTCGTCTTCTTTCATCTTTGTCTCGTCTTCTTTCCTCTCAAAATTCCAACGGCGATGGGCGAGTGCGGTGGCAGCAGGTTTGGATAGACTGGAAGCTGTTAGCACAGACCTACACGTTGGTGGCTGTGGGCTATGGTCGCTTCATCGTCGATTGAAGTGGAGGCGTGGGGAGGCAGCACCCACAGTAGCTGAGCAGCCTTATTTAAGGATAGCACTGCTCACCTCAACTGAGGAAGGGGCTAGAAAAGGTGCCCTAAAGAAAGCCCACTTCACATCACCCTGACTGGTATACTGCGACCAGTGGGGATCCCTTTTTGGGGTCGAAACAAAAAGAAATTCAGCTTACTCAGTCTAGGAGCCTGGAATATATGCACACTACAGGACAACTCAAAGAACCTGGAAAGACGCACTGCACTTATTGCCATTGAGCTCAGCAGGTACAACCTGGACATAGTGGCACTCAGTGAGACCAGACTCCCTGATAGTGGCCAACTCAAAGAGCTCAGTGGTGGATACACCTTCTTCTGGAAAGGCAAGGGTGCAGTCGAACCGAGACAGCATGGTGTTGGGTTTGCAATTAAAAATGACCTTGTCAGAAACTTGCATTCCATGCCAATTGAAATAAATGACAGGCTAATGACACTCAGGATCCCAGTTGGGAAAAGCCAGTCAGCCACCCTCATTAGTGCATATGCGCCCACCATGACAAACCCAGATGAAGCCAAAGACAAGTTCTATTCTGATCTAGAATCTGTCATATGCTCTGTCCCGGCAGCTGATAAGCTGATTCTCTTGGGGGAATTCAACGCTAGAGTTGGCTCCGAAATCTCAGCGTGGCCAAATGTTTTGGGCCCTCATGGAGTTGGTTCATGCAATAACAATGGGTTGCGCTTACTTACTTTGTGCGCTGAATTTGGCCTGTTCATTACCAACACAAATTTTAGTCTCCCCGTGAGAAACAGAACGTCATGGATGCATCCCCGCTCAAAGCATTGGCATCTCATAGACTATGTCATTGTGAGGAAGACTGACAGAAAGGATGTCCTTGTAACAAAGGCGATGTGTGGTGCCGAGTGTGGAACTGACCACAGACTCATTGTTTGCAAGCTCAGACTAACATTGAGGCGCAATAGACGCCCTCAAGGGAAAGCGCCACCTAAACGCCTAAATGTTTCAAAACTCTGCTCAGCTGAGAAACAGAGCGAGCTCTCATCAGAACTCTCCTCAAAATTGGATTGCGTGACTTTTGACCCTGAGAACATTGAACAGAGCTGGACTGACCTAAATACGACTGTACACTCTTGCGCCAGCAGCACAGTTGGTTTTCCTGTCCGCAAGCACCAGGACTGGTTCAATGATAATGATAATGAAATCAAAGTGCTCATCAAAGAAAAAAATAGTCTCATCCAAGCTCACTGCAGTGACCCCTCTTCCACAGCAAAAGCTGATGCACTGCGTGCATGTAAGGGTGTACTCCAGAAGAAGCTGAGGAAAATGAAAAATGACTGGCTAGAAGAGCGAGTAAGAGAAACTCAGAAATATGCCGACACAAACAACACTAGAAAGTTCTTTGAGAGCCTCCGAGCTGTGTTTGGACCATCCCGCTCTGGCACTACGCCACTTCTTGCGTCAGATGGTTCAACACGCATTGTTGAATTGAATGCCATAATTCAGCGTTGGGCAGAACATTTTGGAGGTGTGCTAAATCGGCCATCAAATATAAATACTGAGTCCATTGACCGCCTCCCTCAGACTCCTATTAATGCAGCTCTTGCCAAGCCATTCACAGCAAATGAGACCCGAACTGCCACAAATCAGATGTCCTTTAACAAATCACCAGGCCTGGATTCAATTCCTGCTGAGGTGTATGCCTTCGGTGGAGAAAAGCTTATTGAAAGGTTGACCGAGTTGTTCAATCATATGTTGAAAGCAGGGAAGCTGCCACAGGACTTCAAAGATGCTTCAATCATCCATCTGTACAAAAACAAAGGGGACAGCCAAGTCTGTGACAACCATCGGGGAATCTCTCTACTTTCAATTGCTGGCAAAATATTGGCAAGAATGCTTCTGAATCGCCTTCTTGATCACCTCTCGTCAAATGACTTGCTTCCCGAGAGCCAATGTGGCTTTCGTAAAGAAAGGGGAACGGCGGATATGATTTTTGCTGCCAGACAGATTCAGGAAAAATGCATGGAACAAAATAAAGCGCTGTATATCACATTTGTTGACCTCACAAAAGCATTTGACACAGTGTGTCGTGAAGGCCTCTGGAAAATCTTGGCGAAGTTTGGGTGTCCACCCGAATTCATCACAATAGTGCGCCAGTTTCATGATGGCATGCAAGCTGCAGTCAAAAGCAACGGCAGTGTTTCAGAGCCCTTTGCTGTCACAAATGGGGTAAAACAGGGTTGTGTCTTAGCCCCAACTCTGTTCAGCATCATGTTCTCTGCAATGCTACAAGAAGCCTTTAGCTCTCCTCCTCAAGGGGTAAGCATCAAGTACCGAACTGATGGCAGTCTATTCAACCTCAGGAGACTTCAGGCAAAAACCAAAACCAAAAGTACTCAAGTCTGTGACCTACTATTTGCTGATGATTGTGCACTTCTGGCACACGATGAGGATAGCATGCAAAACTGTGTTGATAAGTTCTCTAGTGCCTGTGACAACTTTGGCCTCACAATAAGCACAAAGAAGACGGAAGTGCTCCATCAGCCTACTCCAGACGACAAGTATCCTGTGACCCCAAATATCAAAGTCCATGACAGTCTTCTGAAGGTGTCGGAGAACTTCACCTATCTTGGCAGTACACCGTCTTCCGCGGCTCGTGTTGATACTGAAATTCTCTCAAGAATCAGCAAAGCCAGCTCTGCATTTGGCAGGCTTCGAAAGAGAGTATGGGATGTTGCCGGCATTCGCACAGACACTAAGCTGAAAGTGTACAATGCTGTGGTCCTTCCCACCCTACTCTATGGGGCTGAAACCTGGACAGTGTACCAATCGCATGCCAGAAAGCTAAATCACTTTCATCTGGCCTGCCTTAGAAAGATCCTAAGGATCAAATGGCAGGATAAAATTCCAGACACTGAGGTCCTCAATCGTGCCAAGGAATTGAGCATCTTCTGCCACCTGAAAAAAATTCAGCTACGTTGGGCAGGACATGTTGTCAGAATGCCCGACTCCAGACTCCCTAAGCAAATCTTCTTCTCTGAGCTCTCCAATGGAACGAGGAATGTTGGGGCCCCAAAGAGACGTTACAAAGACACTCTCAAGCAATCACTGAAGGCCTTTGCCATTGATGTGAGGGAGTGGGAAAAGCTCTCGCTTGATCGTGCAAATTGGAGGGCGGCCCTTACCAGAGGCAGCAAAGCATGGGAAGCTGACAGAGTCCAGCAGGCTATCAAAAAAAGAGAACGGCGCAAGAAAAGGCCCAGTGGTACTGAACCAACGGAGCACTCTTGTCATTTATGCGGAAGGGTCTGCAGGGCAAAAATAGGACTTATCAGTCACATGAGAAGCCATAAGTCATGAAAGAACAGTCTTTCCATTCTGTCCTCTGTGTCCTTTAGTTCTCTTTATTGTCCATGTGTTGAAATTCTCAACAATTTCTGTTCTTTATTCCTCTGGTGTTGTTAAGGTCATCATCATACCTGATGGACGAACTATTATTATTAATTATTATCTGCAAAAATAATGTTTGGTGACTGGCTTTCTCAGATCCTGCCGCTATGTTACCATAATTCATTTCCATGTAGTAGAGATGGTATCAAAAAATTCCTGAGCTTAAAGTGGTATTTAACACAACCAATACATAAATTGCACAATCCTTGATATAACTTCCTCTTTTGTTTACTTGTGTGAGGACAACATTATAAAATATAATGGGAAAAACAACAACAAAAAACAAACATAAAAAAGCCAGGAATTCCTGGCATTTCCAGTGAACCACTATTTTCAAATTCAACCAGAGCCTTCAAAACACATTGAGGTTTTATAGAAAAGGGGTTGTGGACCAGCAAGCTCAGTGTTAAAATAGTCCATGTACTTTTTGCACACCTCTTCAGGCATTTACTCTCCTCTGATGGCAACATGACTGACATGCCAAGTTAAGATTTTGAAACAACAGATCCTTCAATCTGCCCAGATCATGCTAGTGCAAAGACAATGGCACCCAATTACATAATGAAAAGAAAAAAAATAATGTAACAGAATTACTTCACACCAGACAAAATAAACTAGTGAGTAGTATGTCCCTGTAGAAAATCAGGACATTTTTGGGGAAAGAAATGGGAGAGGTACTAAGGAGAAATGGTGGGAAGGAGGGGGAGAAATATGCAGTGAAGAAATTTTTTTTTAAATGAGGGGGGGGGGGGGGAAGAGGAGACAACCATAGAAAGCTTACAGGATGGAAACATTACCTGATGGCTTCTTCTATCTGTTGCTGAGCATTTGGATCAAATGGATCTGCTGTCAACAGTCGGATCCTTTCTTGTTCTTGTCGTATTCTTGTTTGTCTTTGTTCCTCAAATACTTTTTGAAACTTTGCTGGAGATAAAACAGAAATATAATGATCAAAATAAACAAAAACATCTTTTTACCTAAAATTATATCTTGTGCTGCCACCTAGTCTCATCTGTTGCTGACTTTACACACATGAAGAAAAACAACCCCAAAAATGAAACTGGTGAACTTCTAGTGATCACATCTAGGATCTTAAAAGTTTTTACACCAATGCATAGAGAATCGTAACAATTGATACACATGCTGAGAAGATTTGGTAAGAAAAAAAAAAAGGATTATCATCATGATGCAGCCTTCCCAAGTGCTCGCTGTGAACACAGAGAAAATATGGGCAGTCAAACTGACCCGTGCGAGGCGGAAGCAGTGATTTCATGATCCAGGTCACTGTCCTCTGTGAGACATAACTGGCGTCTTACTGCTCTTTTTTTTATCTTCTAATTCAGAATCATTGTGACAAGAATATATGTTAACCAGTCAATCACAAGTTGGAATCACAAAGAGTAAACAGCCCCATGTGAACTGTTGCTCAACAAACTTGCAGTACTAATTACTATCCAATTTTCTCCTAAACTGACCATCACCTAGAGTTGTCTCTGTGTAGGAACCAATCAGAATGTTTGCCCCAAATACCCATGTTGGCTCTTTAGTAATAGTATATCACGGGTATAGAGCAAAATCTCCGGGTTTATGAATTGGGGTTCATAATGGCAATACTAAAATAATGACAAACTGCTTTTTGCAATTTTTTTGTTATTCCGCTATCTTTAACCAGTTCCAATTTACAGAGAAGCAGTATTGTTGTATCTCCCTTAAAATGAGATCATTGAGAGCAATATTGTGGTATTTTCGAGTAAGCTCCCATTATTCATAAACCTGGAGATAAAACAGTTTTGCTCTAAACCCACGATGTACCAATCTGGATAAAACCATTTGTTTGGGGTTGGGGGACATGGCTAATGTACCATGTTTCATTCTTAAGAAAATTATAGATGTCAGTTTGGTATCATAAGCCAGATCATTGGTTTGTGACAAATGTTTAACTCATCCTTTAATTCATATTCAGGTGTGATACTGAAAAGGCATAACAGAAATGTCATTGACCTGGTCAGCATGTTTTGCCCATTGCACCCTGGTCTTTCCACAAGCAAAGCTGTGTATACTGCTGGATGTGCTAGATGGTCTGACAATACTTGTAATCAAGATGTTATACTCTAAACATAAAAGCTACTAGATTTACTAAGTCCCTAAGTCCCTGGATTTCCTTGCATCGAGTTTGGTCTAAGTATGTTTTCTCTTTTTTTGCCAACATTCCTCAAAACCATACACAAGCATCCAAGCAATTTAGACATTTTGTTTTTTTTAGCTTTGAACATGGTTTAACAGCGACAAAAGTATGAATCAATCAAGCAAACTAACTCAGTTCACAAGCACTTCTGACCCCTCAAGGTATAATATATCTGACATCTTGGATGTTGTCTTAAAAATAAAAAGGGATGCTTCATTTTTTTCTTTTTACACATGACTATCAACACAACTACGTAAACCTACCCAAATCTCCACTGAGTAAAGCACTTGCCAATGGTGGATTCCTCTCCTTCAACAATGCCAACTGGCTGGGATTACTGAGAAGCATATCTCTTATAAAAGTTGGATCCTCTTCACGTCTTGTGTGACTCTGTTGTTCTGTGCCTGGCAAATGAATGCTGCCAAAGTCAATGCTTGGAATACCTGCAAAAGAGCCAGTTTTTCTTACAAACATATGAAAAGGAAGATCATGTCAAAACGTTAATCATAGCATAGCATATTCATAACCTCACTACTTACTTAAGGATTTAAGTTGTAGACTTATAATATAATGGACTTTTTTAACCCTCGTCCCATGATGAGTGAACCGCCCACGTAACGCCCCGTGTGGGGATATCCAGTGGCCACTCAGCCGATCGTTCGCATGTTGCCGATAACCTCAGCGGTCGGGTCAATCGGGTACTTGTGAACACGTGTATCGCGTATACTCCAGGACGCAATAACAACAATAGTGGTGGATAAATCGTAAGTGACCCCTATGATATTTGGATAAAGTACTTCTGATGATATACAGTAGGTTTTATTGTGAAACGGAAGGCCCCAAATCAAGAATTTTCTGCATTTACATGCCTTTTAACACACGTTTTATCATTTTCCCTAGACTTCTGCGCTTTTTCTGTCCCTAAGTCAGGCCATTCAGGTGAACAAATTATTTTTTAAGCCATTCGCTTACTTTACTAACCACATGTATGGTGACATTGCCTTCTCCCTCCTCTACTATGTAAAGCTTCCACTTACTATGTTAGTTTTAGTGAGAGATTTGATTTCCAGTTCCAGGTCGTAGAGTACATACATGTACTGAAAGGCGGTTTAATCAAAGGAACACAATATCTCTCTAATTACCACATCAAATAAAGACAACGACCAACAACAAAGTCGGTCATTTTCTCAAAGTTTTCCCTGATGAAAAACCTACTGACAGACGCCATTATGCAGCATGCTGTAATACTACATCGGAATTCATCATTACAGACGTAGAATGGCATCTCAAATACGCACATGGCCCCTTTCTTCTCATTTCACATGTAGACGACAACCAGCATCAAAGTAAAAGTTTCCCCAAGATTTTCCCCAGTTCAAGCTTCAGACCGTCGGTACTATTACACGAGTATGACGAATAGTTGCATCGTAATAAACGTAATCGGACGATACCATTTTGTTAGATATAGTAGGGGTGACAGGATAGATAAACACGGGAAAATAGTGTGGAAAAAAAAAACGTGAAAAAAAATAACCGACAGCCTTGGCAACCGAATAAACAAAGCGCGAGGCGCACCGTTGCTATACAAAAATGTGGTCTCCCGCAGCACCCGCGGTTAAGCCTGTCTGACAAAATAATGGCCTCCCGTGCTGCGCGGGGAGGATATAGTGGCCTCCCGCAGGACTAGGGTTAAAAAGAAATGCCATAATTACTGATGTTAATTTTCATAAATATCCTGTTGCCTATGGCAGTTCTTTGCTTACAGTTACTGCAATGAATATTGTGCCCTGAGCATCAAACAATTACAAATCAGCCACACTGATGATAAAGGAGAGAGACAATTGGTGGAGTTCAAAGTAAGTTTGAACAAGATTTTCTCAAACAATGGTCAATGCAGAGGAGCCAAAATGAAAAGCAACAAAAAACCAACATATCAGTGAAATATCACTGATTTATCCAAATCAGCTTGACATTACATTGCAATCAGTGAATCAGAAACATGTTAAACCTTTCGTGTTTATATTCTGGCTACTTGTGAAGCACTCTAATGGCCGACTTCCTGGCTACAAGTCCGCCCTGATTTGTTTACATTTTTCAGCCCTATGGCCGCCTCTGCTGCGTGCCTTCACTAAATTGGAAATTATAGCCCTCATGTCGCATCTATGATAATGAATTTTGGCATACTTATTGAGAAATGAATGAACTAAAAGATGAACCTATTTACATCGAAATGTGCTTGTTGGTTTTGTGAATGTGAAATGCTGAACAGGGATGTATGACACGACCTCTGAGACAGATGCACAATACATGTATTACACACTATCGCATCCCATCCCGTTTGTTATTCAAGCATACAACACTACCCACATAAAGGCACCACACTAGTACATGTATGCATGTACTACAAGTATGCCGATCAATACATGATGTAGGCTTAGAGGGAGGAACAGGCCTGTTGGATGACCATGTGTGATACAATACATTACTTGTAGGCCTAACCCACGCTTTACGGTTCAAATTGGGTCAGTGGGCATCTGAAGATTATCTGGTGATATTTACTTACTATTTATAGCTATTCATGCACTGTTCTTCCTCTCAAAATTGTATACAAAACGGGGGTACACTGGCCAGCCAGATACGGCCGGGTTGAACACATGGCGGCGTTATAGATTCGGCCGGGTTGAACAAATCATGGACCATATTTAAAGGCCGGGTTTGGCTGGGTTAAACACGAAAGGGTCAAATGAAAATTTGGGAGGAGTACCATATGACTATGATGAGTTAAACAAGAACTTTATAATTATAGTCTTGCACCTATTTCATGTTTTGTGTGTTAATCGCCGGGCGCGTGCGCTGCATTTGCTATAAAACCATGCACCTAGAGGACTCACTTACCAGGATGCGTCCTTGTAATGTAATAACCCTACTGTGTAACTCAATGAATCTCCACCCAAAAATTCCCTGAACTATCTAGATCTACTAGATCTAAATCTGTTTTGAAATGTGCAGATAGATCTATACAACAGAGCACCTAGATGATCTATATCTAATTCAAACAAAGTAAATCCTAAACTGAATTTCAACCACTTCATTCAAGGCTACAGATAACACTTCACAATTTTATACACCATTTATGTCGAGGGAAGATTGGCTGAAACTCTGGATCTAGATCTAGATCTAGGAAGGACTTCCGAATGCGTTCCCTACATGCTAAAGAGGGTTTATTTTGAGGGGTTCAAATAAAAAAAGGGGCTAGGTATTTTTGGGGGGTTTTCTAAAGAAAGACAAAGAAATAATTCATGACATGCTTCGCTTTCTCTATCTCTCACATACTGCACCCTTGACCTAAATTATGGAAAGTTACGAACCTTGTTAATTTGCATAGTTTTTAAAAATTATGAATCGGCTTAGTAGCAAAACAATCCTATTTCAGCTGCTGGGAGATTGCATGATGTGAGCTAATACAGGGCCTACATGAGTGTACGTCGATCGCCAATGGCTACCCCAGCCCCTTTTCGCCTGATTAGTCAATCTGACTACCGCCCACTGATACAAACTGACTAGACCCTCACGCCCCCAGGTCCATCTGACCATTCCATGTGAGTTTAAATTCCTGAACACCATATCAAGTTTTGTTTCAGCAAACCTTCGCTAGCTGCGCTTTTCGTAAATTCTGTTACTGTGACCTCTGCCCAGCAAGTTTCAAAATGGCACCTGTTTTGCGGATTTTGTCTCACTTCAGACTTTTTTCTGGGATTACACTGTTTTTCTTGGCAAGTGTGTTACAAATATTACTGTGAATATGAACTGAAGTGATGGTAATAAAGTCCGAAACAATGCATAACGGTGAGTAAAGTTCACTAACGTTATAATAGCTAGGGAACGCATTCGGAAGTCCTCCCTAGATCTACAATTAGGTCTAGAACTCAGCTTCTAAACTTGACACCTGTTGATCAATTTCCAGATCCTGAAATCTAGAGATCTAGACTCTAGATCTATCTAGAGTCTAGATCTAGATCTAGACTAGATCTAGTCTAGATTCTAGATCTAGATCTAATTGTCTAGGCTAGTTTTATTAATTTCTGTATAAAATTCCCCATATCCCCAACATAAAACAGATCTAGACTCTAGAATCTAGTGATCTACTTTTCCTGGAATGTGACAATGACAAATATTTAATCGTGCCATAACCTGCTGTATGAGATTGATCAAATTTAAAGTGTCTCCAGGACCTGTGTAAATCAGTTATAATATACCTGAAATTGGTTGAGGATTTCCTCCACTTGACTGCGCCTGCCGTGACTGACCACGTAAATGCTGGATGAGAACCATTTCGCCATCTTTTATGCCATACTGCTTCAAAGTAAGCTTGTCATCGTGAAGAGGGCGCCCATTCCATACGATAGACATTTCGACGGCTGGAACACCTGTTTCTTCCTGACATAACGCTTTGAAATTTTCCAATTCAAGATCTTCGCTAACTTCAATAGTAAACAGCTGATCAGATAAAGTTGTTATTGTGATTTGCATAGTTAAATTTCGATAATTTACAACAAAAACTTTACAAGAACTCCCTGAACTACAAAGGAACGTGTTACACCGGAAGTGAAAGAAACTTCTGTTAAATGTTGAATCAAAAAGTGTTCTCTAACTAAATCCGGGTGATAAAGATACGACACAATTAAAACTATTAGGTTTTGGCGGGAACCTGTGATGTAGGAAGATTTTCCACAATAAAATATGGATACATGTACATGTATTTCAAGTGGTACTCTCTATTTCTTCACTCTAGCCCCATTGTACCGTCGCCAGTGAAATGTCAATAGCGGGAAGCTTTACACAATCTTAAACGCTACGTATTCGCGTTTAGGCACTTAACCATCCTGTATGTAATATATTTAATTGATTTTTTTTTTTTTTTGCTCCATGGCCATTACGAATCGAAGTCTGACGTCTGACACCTTTTTCTTTTTTAATTGACTCTAATCTTATCTCTCGCTCTAAGAAAAGAAAATGTAGAGTATCATCAACGAACGCAGTCTTGGTAAAGAAATGATGACCCACATAATTAATAAATACACTGAAGGAAAACTTCTTTGCCAAAAACTCCTGGCCATTTATACCATGTTATATATTTATATTTTGTTATACATGGTTTTGGCATAATCACCAAACTTATGTACATCATTAATTGCAGCTCGCGGACGGCCTCTCAATTTTCATTAACAATTTGAAATAGCAAGCCCAGTTTTGAACAACTTCAGCAGTAGTCGACTGCCAGTCTAAAAAAATAGAAGGACATTTTTCTTGAGATGGACTGAGAAAAGCTTTTAATGAAAGTTCAAAAAGTACGGAAACTCCAAATTATAGATTTTGAATGAAATGCTATTTTTAAGTGGAAATTCACAATCGTACGCAGCCGCTACCCAGTACGAACTAGGTTAGGTTATATCAATGATAAGGGAATGGTAGTTAGGATATCTATGAAGAAACTGTTGGATCCGTAATTCAGGCAGAGGTTCGACTGGGGTTTGATCCCACCCAAGGCAAATAAAAATTAGGGGGGGAAATGGCATCCTTTGAAACCCGCTCTTTAGAATTAAAAAATAAAAAGGACATCGGAATGCTGGGGAAGTGTAATTTTTGCACATTATTTTTTAACAATAAGAATGGCACCCTACTCTCCAGTATGATACCCGAGGGCACGTAGCCCTACCCCGACCCACTCTAGATACGCCACCGAATCCAGACCATTCGTGTCGTAACGAGGAAACTGTTTTAGGCGGGAAACCGTACCTTTCCCCACCCACAAATCCTTATATAAGAGGGGAAAAAAAAACCCAACTCCCGGCCAGTTTTAAATACCTAAACCCAGGCACTAATACAAAAACATATAATTCATGACAACACAAGCCTTGCATCGATCACGCATGAAAGCTATTTCCAAATTTCCTTGTTCCGTGTTTAATCCGATTCTTGATATCGGTAAGGTTTTCCATGGAACTAGCTCGTGATTGGCTCTTGATTTTGAAGCCATGTCTGATTGGCACGCCAGCGGCAGGTTTATCATTGTTCGGGGCGATAAGTTTGACAACCTGTGCGCGACATACCGGGTACTTGTAAAAAAGACTAAGTCGGAAGGGATAGTTCATTAAACAAATACACAAATAATTTGAAAGCGTCTTTTCACCTCCTTTTCCAGCCAGATCTCAAAGACTCTTATTATGTCACACAGTAACAGCCTTGCTGCTTCATAAAGGTTATCCATTTGGTATGTATTCAGTTTATCCCAGATCATAACTTTCAGCCTAAGTTCCCAGCCAACACCCCCACGTCAGTCCGGTGTCGATTTGTATAGACTTTCCCCCAGGATGGTAGGATTACATTACATTAGGGACGGATTTACTACATCAGACCCACGGTGGCGCGATGACGTAACCAGCGGACCTAAGTACAAACGATGTCATTCTTATGAGCAAACTTCAGCTCCATTTTTACGTATCGAACTGACGTAGGGTTCCGGGCTGGCTCTGAACTCAATCCAGTTCCAGTGTTGCGAAAAGCGAGGTCTAGACCGCTTTGCCACGCAAAGAGAGAGGGAGAGAAAGAGAGAGAGAGAGAGACAGAGAGAGAGAGAGAGAGAGAGAGAGAGAGAGAGAGAGAGAGAGAGAGAGAGAGAGAGAGAGAGAGAGAGAGAGAGAGAGAGAGAGACTAAAACAAACAAAAATGTAAATCGGAATGGGAATGGCATCGAAATGACGAGAATGATATCCATTACTTCTATCACACAGCGTCGTTTTTCGTTCCTGCTGCTAGGACGTACTACAATAATAAATGCGATAATTTCGGTTGCATTCTACTGTCTCCAAGACTGATAAAATGTAAGCGTGTTTGTTTAAGCTGATAAATACGTTTACACACATCTCGCCGTAGCCTCGGGAAGTTATCAAACCTTGATTAATATCATTGGTGTTATTTGCTCGGGGATAGCCAGTTTTGTTTTAATTTCAAGAAATGGTACGATAACAAGGCCAATTTATTTGCTCTAGCAAATTTATCACAGCTGACGGTGGTATATTTAGTGTTCAAGTTCCCCGACAGATGTACATGTGGTTAGACTGAATTACGGAGACCACTTGAAGACATTTGGTCTAAGGACAGTTTGAAGACAATGGACTACGGGTTGGAGACACATAGTCTGGAGCAGTGTTCCTCAAAGTGGGGCCTGGCTATATTTTGGCGCGGCGGGGGACTTCAGAATGGGGCCTAGGCCTAGGGATTTTTTATAGAAACCTTAATTTCATAGTGTATTTTAGCAAGCCAGCCCCAAGGACAAAACTCCCACTGAAGCAAGAAACAGTCAATAAAACTTGAAATACAGTTTTAATTAAAACTTCTTTTCGTTTACATAATTGATTGATTGACTGATTGATGACAAGACGTATTTCAAGTTTTATTGACTTTTCCTTGCTTCGATGGGAGCTTTGTCCTAGGCCCTGGCTTTAGATTTGTTTAGTTAAAGTACACTATGAAATTAAGATTAATGAATATATTATAAATACGCGTATTAAAAAAATCTTTTGGCATAAACTGTGAACTAACGACCATGGCGGTGTGAACTGTTTTTTTTTTTTTTTGCTGTTGGGAAAAATTGAAGTGGAACGTGGAACAAAAAAGGTTGAGAAACACTTGTTCTAAAGTCTGAAGACGTTTTGAATACAGTCTGGGAACATTGTGAGACATTTAGCTTAAGGACAGAGAATCTTTTGAGAGAGAATCACACTACTGAGAAACACAGAGAATCACACTGAATTCTTAACTATAATAAGAGTAAAATATGTTTTAGGAGAAGGAATCTAAACAATTTGATGTACGACAAGGCCATCCATAATGTACGAATGTGCTAGATTTTGGCAATTCCTGACACCCTATCGCCACGCACGGTTTTCATGCTCTTGGCTTCAACACCCTCCCCCCCCCCAGCCCCTCCCCACCCCATTTTGTATGGCCGTACAGCCATTAGAATGGTGACTATCAATGATAATGGCTTGATGTTTGAAACATTCAATGGCATTTTGCGTGGCTGTTTGGCTGTTTTCATTAGAATCGTATAACTCAACAACTTATTTGGTTGGAAAAAAAAAAAAGCAAATAAAACTAAATAATTGTAATTTTAATTCATAACCATTGAAAAGCGTACATATGCCCCCAGAACTCCCCTCTCCCCTCCGGGCATACGTACTCTCTGGATGATCCCCATGTCCAGAACCGCCGAGTTTAATGACGGAGGTTTGGACGAGACCCAAGGCAAAAAACTATAATCCATTCTTCTTTAGTATGGTTAACATATAAAAAAAAGTATGGTGTCCATTTTCAATTAATGTTAAGATTTGTGGCACAACCCAAATCAAAGTGTAAATAAGATAAACTTAAATTCTTCATTTTTCGAGATCGAGGCTCCCGAATGCTTCCGATGACACCACAACCTCGCCTCTGATTAGCGCATTAATTGGTGTTAGACGGTTCCTATGGCAACCACCCAGAACTGGAAAGCAGAAAATCATAAATCGATAATTGTGTTCTGTGATACGTACCGGTCAACATGTTTAAGTCTAGAACATAGCAAGGTAAGTCAGTGATTGTCGTGGCAACTCGGCAGTTTTAATGAAATATTGTATAGTATTATAATAGTTATTCTCTTGCATGTATTGGAAACATCGTGGCATCGCTGTGATACTATTTATATATCTACAGTTGAACATACACATTATGGTATATCGAGGAAAGATGGCGTGAGTAACGCAACGTAACAGAAGGGAACAATGTATTATGTTTGGAGAACACTACGGGAATGGACAGGTACGAAAAAACTGAACGTAAAGTTAAAGGAAGACTATCTCATAACTGAACATTCTGAGATGTAAAAAGCTTTTGTGACAAGTTACTTTTGTGCACAATATCTGTTACGTAGTTTACTTCCAACGTGTGTCGGCCCATTTTGAATTTTGGGTGCCATTTTGAAAATTGTTGGTAACAACACCTTTTTCTTAAAATGCCTCCCAAAGGCAACGTTAGTGCCACGTTTCATGCTTCTACCATTTTTTGAACGATTGTTCCAATACCAAGCCCACTACAATGGCATATAAGGAACTCATGTCATTTTGGGGGATTTTTTGTTTTTACCTCCAGATTTCATGTATGCGTGCACGCACGCAGGGTTCTGCAAAATAATACAGTACATTTTCCCCACTGTCCTCTCGTTTGCCCAACCTTGAAGCAGCCACCATCTACCTGTGTCCATGGACTTGCTGTCGACAGGAGAGCACAATCCAAAATTCATGTTAGGCCTACTACTATTATACAGCCGTGTGTAAGGATCTCGACCTCTCTCTGATTCTCCTGCATGGCCAATTGTGATATGATGCTAGCTGGTGCTTAACTAAGTTGCTGTACTTTGCCATCCAATTCAAATACTTGAAAATTCCTTAAAATTTATGATTAATTAGGAGCTAAAAATCGTCTACTGACTGTCATATTTCTACTTTTATGAAGAATTCTCCAGATATCATGTCACTTTGATATTAATATTGAATTTTAATGGAACCACAAGGAAATTATTCGTTTTCTTTACATCAGCTCAAAAAGGAACCCCGCCCACTGTCTCTCTCTTTGTGAGTCTCTCTCTCTCTCTCTCTGTGTGTCTTTATCCCTATCTGTCTGTCTGCTGTCTGTCTCCCACCCCCCTCCAATTTCATTTGGTCATTAGTTTAATTATTTTAGCATATCACAATTAAGGTATTCTCTAATGCATTTAAGGTATTATGACACTTACAGTTGTTTTTCCTCCGGAAAAAGTACTGATGAATTCTCTCCACTGCTTCTTTTCGTTACCTAGCCCTCCCTCCCCCTCCAAGTTCCCTCTCCTCCCTATTAGTTCCAGCAGAACAATAAAATTGTACCGTATCGCTTGAGTAACGCAGGTAGTGGCTGATACCCCAGTGTGATCGTTCTGCCATGGAATACGTCCAGCTTGGCCAGCATTTATAAGCTATGCCTCGAAGGTGTTGGAACTTGGCTAATGAAGGGTAGAGCATTGTATGCACGTGTGTCTAAGGTGGTGCTGGAACGGAAAACAATGACAGGAGAAAGGTAAGGTAGTGGATGTGACGGAGGAGAAAGAGCACATGGCAATTTATTGGTGCATAACATACGCTGAAATTTATAGTTTTTTGCTTGTTTGTTTGTTAGTTAGCTCTTTCGCTCTCCTTTTTTTAAAATTTTTTTTAAATTTTTGTTTCTGACATTCTCTGTCATTCTTTCTTTCTATCTGAGTTTCTTTGTCTGCTCGTTTGTATGTTTCTTTCTTTCTTTCCCAATTTTATTCATTGTTACAGATACCACATCATTACTCGAGCTTTTCAATGCTGTCTATGCGGAAGTCACAACTCAGCACCTGTATGTACCTTCTTGGTCTGAAAACAAAATTGTATGCTCCAAGGACCTGCACGGGTAACACTAAAAAACACGTTAGAATGAATCAGAAACGAAAAGGAATAAACAGCTAGCTTTCCGCTCTACGAAGACCTTCTTCAGGAAAAATAATAAAAAGTAACAGAATTGTAAAAACAACAACAACAACAGAAACAGCCACTTAGCTTGATGTGAATCCCTCCAGCAGGGAAAAAAAAAAAGGCCTGCCGTTTTTGCCCCTGAATTCGTCTGCACGCAGTTCGATCAAATCGCTGAAACAAGGACCGAGCTTGATTTACATTGTAATTTAACCCTTCAGTGACGCTTGTTCCATATCAGCAACACGTCACCTGGTGGCTAAAGCTCTAGTTGTGAAACGCTCCGCAATTTGCCAACAAAATTTGACAAATGATTGTATATTATAGTTTGGCGCTTACATGAAAAAAAAAACAAAAAAAAAAACAGCCAACACATAAAATATGTGGAATCCCAGCAGGGCATGGAACAAAGTTAAAATGTTGTCCCCCCCCCCCCCCCCCAACAACAACAACAACAAAAAAAAAAACCCCGCCCACTTCAATATTTACTTATGTATTTTCAAAAATTATTTTATCCCTTAAGTTCTTTTGTCACCAGAAGAAGGACGTAAGGTCCGAAGCCATTTTCTTTGTTTCTTTTTTTTTTCCTGCAATTTTTCATTCTTTTCGAATTTACGGCAAAGTTTTGATTTGCGACAAACAACTTTCTTTCTTCTCTTTTTGCCATATCTAAACTATTTTAAATCAGTTTTGCATATTTTATAATGTTGCAGATAAGACAGTATATCGCTGGCCCTCTCAGTAAACCGCACAAGCGTTTTTCCGACAACTGTAAGTTACATCTCATTTTTGCCAAATATTCTATGAATCAAATAAGGATTTTGTTCTCTACTGATGACGGGGAAGTGTAATATTTCAAATATTTTATTTATAGAAATATTTCCTTTAAAGTGAAGGAATACATTTCAAGGAAAATCGTTAATATTTTCCTTTTTCTGTAAAATGAGCTCCTCCACACTTGCGCGGTTTCATGGTAGGGCCAGAGATACGCTTGGTCACGAGGAGGGGGTGGGGGGGGGTGGGGAGGTGGTAATATAAAAAACAACAAAAACCAAAACCCAACTATAACAACAACAACTGTGTCATTAATTGCTTCTTTTTTTTTTCTCTCACCACCGGCTCCAGCCCAGCCCCTTTCAATTCCTTCCCTCGACCCTTGCCATACCGCACTCGGTGACGCTCCCACAGCTCTAGTCATTTCTCACGATCAAAAACTGATTTCCTCGGACTGTCTATCAATAAATCGATCCCCCTCCCTCAGATCTATCGTTTGTGGTCCAGTGCTAGATTGTGCTAGATCCACCAAGCTCCCGCTGCTTTAAGCACCATTGCCTCGTCTTTGATTATTTGTGGAAGTATTGGACAGAGCTGGACAAATACTATTGTTTGCAAGTCTCGGCTTTCGAGCAGGGTGTCCAAATCCTATTTTGCCAAGCACGAACGCTACAGTTTCGAGACCAAAGCCGGTATCTCGGACCAACGTTTTTGCTCCAACTTCTGACGAGGAAATCTGAACTAATTAGTTTTCAGTCGTGATCTAATGTTTGCATATCTTAATTAAAAGTCACTGAAAAACTTGGAGAACTCTGTCAATAAAAAGAGATCTCAGCATTGCTGAAACTGGTACCGGTAGCTGTGATTGGTTTACGTGAAGGATAATCTCTAGTGAATACTCGTGCACTGATAGGATCAACAGTGTTTTCTTTTCTATTTTATTCGTGTGGTATTGGTAGTGTTACTTACACTACGAGAATGTAAGAAAGACAGTGAATGGCCCGGACTTGCAAGGAATACAATGTGGTGGACATTCTACGACGGCCGCCGCTGTGCTTAATTTCACCGTGAGAGCCAAGGTAAGTGATTTCTATGTCCATCGGACAAGATTTAGAAAAAAAACAACAAACACCCAGCAATGATCACCCTACATTTTATTATTATTTTTTTTACTACATACAATATTCAGTGATAAATCATCCCGATTATATTCAACGATAAATTGTTCTGACTATATTATTATTATATTCAGTGATAAATCGTTCTGATTATTTTCAGTGATAAATCATTCTATGGACAGATTTTCATTAGAATTTGTGGTGTGGATGAAATTCTTTTACTTAATTTAATTTTCTCAAAATTAAATTCTCAGCTCTCTCTCTCTCTACATATATGTATTTAAAGTTGCAAAGAAAAAGTGTGTCATACAATCCGTGTACAGATAAAAATAGCAAGTATAAATTTAGAAAAGAAAGAAAAGCAAAAAAAAAAAAAAAAAAACCCAATACAATTAAAGAAATAGCCAGAACAGCCAAATGCATAACATATTGCATTCTTGAATCTGCAACATAAATCCAGCTTCCTATAATATGTACAAATGAGGAGAAATTGGTGAAAAAGTTCAAGAGAGCAGTGACTTCACCATTAGCAGATTGAAGTTTCGGTGCCAAGGGGAAGAAATCATTGTAGATATCTTCTCTCACAGTCACAGAAATGTGCGTTACTGGAGATTAAGGAATTTACTACGCGTGAAAAGACAATTAATTTATCGAGTGGAAGACTGTTTATAACTGGTAAAATAACGTGATATTGCTAAGTGAAATCTTTCGGTGCCGATTTCGAAGTTTTTTTTGTTGTTGCTAAAAGGAGTTGGCCCGCTGTCTGGAGGAATACACAGATGTGATTTTTAAAGTTTACTTTCGATCACCAATGTGTAAATTGAGACGCAGAACGAAATTTCTTGTCACATTATCTAATTCTACTGAAAGAAAATGCGTATTCCCCCCCCCCCCCCCCGGCTCAAAATGTTGGAACACTTTCTCCTGATCAACTCAGTTGTGACTCAAAATCAAAGAAAGCATTAAAAATATAGCGAACTTGAAAACCTTTTAAAATATGCCCATCTACACCTTTACTTCTTTCTATGCGTGATATGATATTCTGTAGAATTTAACACAGCGCTTAACAAGCCTCTCAATCTCATGGTTACATATTCTGCAGAATTTAACATTCAGCCGTTAACAAGCCTCTCAATCTCATGGTTACATATTCTGCAGAATTTAACACTCAGCGGTTAACAAGCCTCTCAATCTCATGGTTACATATTTTGCAGAATTTAACACTCAGCGGTTAACAAGCCTCTCAATCTCATTGTTACATTGGAGGCCTTATCTCGTTTATAATATGATGTCTTTTTTTTTTTTTGCCATGAAAGGAGTAAAAATCGACTTTCTCGTAAAATGTCTGTAAAATTTGTTTGAAATTTTGCATAGATTCATATTTTGACAGTAAACCTTACGGGGCTAATTTTTTATATGTTGGACTGTAGCCTGATGTTGAGTTTGTTTCTTTGTGCATTGTGAAACACAGTAATTGGACGAAAACATTTTCTTATTGACAGAACACACGACTAGACAGTGCCTAGCGCTGAACAGAAATATTGTCAATGGGGAATCCTGATGAAATGGAACAAATCAGGTAGGTTACATCTTTTTGAAATCATTATCTTGTACAAGTACGTTTCACCTGACGTCACGCATACACACACATGCGCGCCCGCGCACATATACGCACACTCTCTTTAACACAAACTCAATGCATATTCTAAACCCTTCTTTTCAAAACAATAATAATATGAACTGCAGCACAACCATCCCCAAACAACACCATCAGCAACGGCAACAACTACAACAAGAAGTATATCAACATCAGCAACAAAGACAACTGCAGCAGCAACAACGAAAACAACACCATTCAGAAACAATAACCAGCAGCGGCAACAACAACAACAACAATAATAACGACGACAACAACAACAACAAAGACAACAAAGCGTCCTTAGCCTAGGCACGAACCAGCCAATTTTGATCGGCGTACTAGTTGGATGGTGACATCATAATATTGATGTTCAATGAGACCCTATCAGTTGGCTGGTGTACCAGCTCTCATTGAAAACTGAATATTGTGACGTCATCGTCAAACTAGTTGGCCGATCAAATCAATTGGTGCGCATCTAGGCTAATCTTGCCAAAAAAAAAAAATCTTTAGAAGACCCCCTTTCACCCCCACCCACACACCCCTGCCCTCTAAACACACATTATTTTTTCTATACTCATCAGAGGCCATGCAGACACTATGCCTGTATTCAACAAACGGCTGTTCACAACTCAAGGCACCGTGTTGCTCACCTCCGCTGCGCGCCAAATTATGGTGCGGAATGCTTGTGTTTCAGCCGGTCAAATACCGAAGTCATTAAGCAAGTCCGAACTCCACACCATGCGATGTGTAGTGGATGGATTAACACTCTTACACAAAGGTATGGTTTTTCATGATCAGTGTACGGCTGGTGGGGCACCGAGTCAAGTCTATTCTGCGTCTGTTTTGACTCAGTGGGTGAGGTCTCTCTTTCCGACAGCTCACCCAAGACAGTTGTGACGCGCACGAACCAATGAGTCAGTCTTGTTTCCGTCTCGGCAGAGCGCGGGGTTCCGTTTAACTTCATAGTTCATATCTCATTCTAAAAGCAAAACAAAAAAGACTTGACTCAGGGCGCCGTCAGTCTAAGAAGATGAGATCGAGGTCTAAAGCTGGGTTCCATGTGTACGGAAAAGGAAACGGCAAAAAATTCATCATGTAGTAAAAAGAAAGAGTGTTTCCATGTGTGCGGAGACGGCGTGCGGAAACATTCTTTCTATTTCACTACTTGAGGGGTTTTGGACATTTACGTTTCCGTTGCCGTTTCCGTATACATGAGAACCCAGCTTTAGACAGAATTAGAAAAAAACTGATTAAGGCCAGAGAAACACACACTTTTACATTTGTTTCAAATGCGATGTGGCACATACTACGCTGTTCCACATTTCCGATTTATTCTAACTCCTTATCACATTACTAAAGCCGCAAACATTTGCGGTCGCATTATTTTCTCAGTTGTTCAAAAAGTGGAGATGGAACCAACAAGAACTGTCACGTTATAAGTATTTAAATGAAAAACTGCTAAAAATCTATGGGGAAATCCCTCAGTCCTTATTCTTTTGTGATTTATTTTGAATGTTTCTTTATTTATTGACATTTAGCTCGGAGCTTTGCAACATACAGCTTTTTCTTTCTCTCCGCCTCATGGGGCCCCATACTTACTTATAAAAACACTCCTACACCCTGTTCCTGCATGCAGTGAACGTTTTCAGGCAGAGGTCATCCGTTGTCTTCAAATGATGTAACAAATATAAACATACAGAAGACCGTTTTTGCCGCCCCCCCTCCCAGCTCGCCTCAATAAGACACTCGAGCTAGCTAGATGTGTGATAGATTTCACGAAGGTTCCTTATCATGTCACTTCATGTTTGCCTGTTATTGAGTTATAATTATAATGCTTGTGTAATTATGCGTAAGATGTGTTACCATGTATGTGCTTCTAAAGTGAAAGAGAATTTCTCGTTGGGATAATGAAGTGATTATTATCTTATCTTAACTTACTGACACGGGATATTTGAATCTTTGTAGATCAAGTGGAAATGAAAACTCACAATAAAATGAAATATGTAAGAAAAAAAAATCCATTATCCAAGATTATCCAGTCGTCAAAATTATAATTATATTCAGAAAATTTGTGATTAGTACATAAAATCTGGTTTACGATGTCACATGTTCCCAATCTCCCCCCAGGCCAGATGTTTGTGAAGGACATCCTGAGCCATGTAGTGTCGCCGGAGACGTATGGACCTGGCCAGCACGTGGAGAAACAGAGTCACGAGACACAACTCTCGTGTTACTACATCGTCACGGGAACTGTTATGGTCGGTAGTTTTTGCGTTTTGTCGTCAGCTGGTGAAATACCTCTTTGGTCCCCTTTAAAACAAGGTTGGGGGGGGGGGGGGAGAAAGCAGTTGGATTTTATCTTAATAGTCCACACTTCTGTATTGAGGTCACATGCTTGAATTAACCCCGTTCGGGGCCATATTTTTTATCTTCACGCACTGATTTATATAATGTGTATTTATGGTGTTAAATAAAAAGTGAAGCATGAACAAAAGCATGCAAAAACTAGTGCAGGAGAAACTCTTGAATTACGACAAGCTTCATGAATTAGATAAAACAACATAAACCAAAAAAATCGTAATTTTATTTGTCTCTCGGCATGTCTATTACTCCCCGGGTTTGCCCGGGACGAACCTTCCACTCTTCTCCCCCTCTACCTTTCTCTCTCTCGGACTTGGAGAACCCAAAATTGAGCGCAATTTATGCTTCTAGAATTGAAAACCGATCAGCTGCTTGTATGAAGAATAGTGCATTATTTGTATTCAAAAGCATTCAGTCGCTTTAAGTTCGTGTAGACACCCCCTCCCCCCCCCCCCTCCGTATTTTCATTGCCGAAAGTATTTTGATACTTTGACAAAATGGTCTGGTGTTACGATGTGCTTTCATAAATTGAAATCTTTCACTTACAACCACCACCGTTTGCAATCAAAGTCTACCCGGAAATGGGCCGTACCGGTGAGGCAAATTTCGATGGCCAGATTTGATAAGTTTTGATTTGGTGGCTCGGGATATCACCTTGACTTGACGTGAAGCTTTTACAACTCACTCAGTACTGCATAAAAGATGCAGATTGAAATAGAAGATGAATGAAGCTGAGCAGTAATTGGATATTTTGTATTAACATCTATTATTTACACGATCGTTTGCAATCATTTCACACCTTAAAAAACAGAAGAAAAGTAAGAAGTCAGTGATATAATCATTACCGCAAAACTTACAAACCCGCTGTCACCTGAATAAAAAACAAACTCCAAAGGTTGAAAAGCAAAGAAAATAAAACTGATTTTAGCGCAGTATGTTGGCAAATAATATAATAGTGTAACATTCATATGCAGACTCACTATACTTTTACTAAGATATAGGAGCCTCTGATTACGTCAGTAAGGGGACTCTGTTGTATTTGAAATAGGTCACATACGATGTCCAGCAAAACTCCCAGACCAGAAGTGTGTATCAACCAGACATCGTCTACCATCATGGGGCTGGAGAGTATCTCGGCATTGTCTCCCTTGAAGGCATTCACGATGATTTATCTCCCCCTTCTACCGTCGTCACCAAAGGTTGGTCCAGACTAGTTTTAAAATCTTTTATGTGTTTTATTTATTGTACCTGATACAGGTAATATCATAAAAAAACCCAAACAAACACGGGCACGGTGAGATGGCGCAGAACGGCTTGGCATAAAGTTAAAATGTGCCCCCCCCACACACACACACAAACAACAACAACAACAACAACGCAAAGTCACATACTAGGAACTAGTAACAAAAAAAGTTATAAAATAAATTGCACAACTGTTAAAAATTACAATAATGTTGACAGGACAAAATGAAAGACAGAGATAATAATGTAATTATAATAATTATTGTCGCAGTAGCAGACCTTATAATCCATGCAAGCTTGAAATTAAAATCAGTAACATTTATTATTTTTCTCAATGCTAATGAGGATCCACTACCAAAACGATTATCTGGATTATCTGAATTTCCCCCGCAGACTCGCCTGCCCAAGTGTTTCAATCCTCTTCTTCAATTCTGCCACTTCTTGAGCTTTAACACGACCAGCCGTCACCATGCAACCTTTTCTCTTTGCCATTTGACAGCGGTCACCATGTCCATTCAAATCTTATTACTATGAAATAGCACTGGTGTTTACCGTTCAGTAGTAGATTAGAAACATTTAATTACCGAGCCTGCAGACCTACTGGTGTTAACAATAAAAATCCTCTTCAGCAATCTGTCTTGCATGTCTTATTATCAGTTTTAGATGTGGTGGTAATTTCATGCCTGACTGCTTCTTTATTTTGACTGTCTGCCCAGAATACACAGAATTTCTCAGGATCGACAGACAGACATTCCACCAAATGGTCGCCGCTTACAAGGAGAAAACTGAAATGGAAAAGACGACTTTTCTGACAGATCCAAGATGTTTTCTGTCTCATATACACACAGATGCATTTGTTAAAATTTTATCTCAAGTATCTAAAGTGGTGAGTAAATTTTCTCTACCATCTCACTTGAAATCTGGCCAGTTTTATACAATGCCGTTTTAACTTCATTATGGGCCCCTGGACAAAGCAGTAAGCTGCTGTCCATTCCCCACGCAACTACTCCAAAACTCCAATGTAGATTTACATGCTTGGGGCCTCCTGAACCCTTGGGGCCTCCTGACCCCTTGGGGCCTCTAGGTAACCGCACAGTGTGTCCATGCATTAAGACGACTCTGGGTTTGTACCTCAAAAATCTCCATCTCTCAAAGCTTATTGATGTGTGTACATTTTGATGGTAAAAGCATTTGAATCTAGGGCTCGAGCCCAAAGAAGGACAAAGACGGCACTCTGACAAAAACGAATTGGCAAAATTTGTCAAAACCTGGAGCATGCAAAACAGTTCAAGAGGATGAATCTGTGTTTATTTGTTTAAATACGTGCAGAGCAAACCTTCCTCTATGTATGGTTTGCACGAAAAATGTTTTTGTTTACGTTTACAATTGGAACAACACGGTACATTTTGTTAAAAAGTTGTAATTTAATTTAACCATAACTTTCTAACTGGTGATATTGCATGTGTTTGAATACTTTTGTTTTTTATGAGGAATTGCCGTCCAAATGAGAAACATGTAACAAATTTAATAATTTGTGATAATTTGGGCCATTTTGATAGGAATTTCTGGCTGACAAGGCGGTGCTCCGACAAGATGAGAAATCAGATTTCATGCATTTCGTCGTGTCGGGTAAGTAGGTCAGGACGTGTTTATTTTGAAGGTCACAGGGAGATTTTGTGTCCCAGGGATGGGGCGGGGGGGTGGGGTGGATAAAGTAGTTCCTCGGTGATTTTATTTGTGACCCATCTTTTACATAATTAGCCCACTGAAATGATTAAATCTCCACTAAATTAACCATTTCATGACTGGCGACTGATCAGACAGTAGTTTTGTTCTGTTCTGGCCAATTAACAACTATACTACTCTTTCACTCAAGCGTTCATCTAGTGAGTGAGTGAGTGAGTGAATGAGTGAGTGAGTGAGTGAGTGAGTGAGTGAGTGAGTGAGCGAGAGAGTGAGTGAGTGAGTGAGTGTGACTGAGTGAGTGAGCGAGAGAGTGAGTGAGTGAGTGAGTGAGTGAGTGAGTGAGTGAGCGAGAGAGTGAGTGAGTGAGTGAGTGAGTGAGTGAGTGAGCGAGAGAGTGAGTGAGTGAGTGAGTGAGTGAGCGAGAGAGTGAGTGAGTGAGTGAGTGTGTGAGTGAGTGAGTGAGTGAGCGAGAGAGTGAGTGAGTGAGTGAGTGAGTGAGTGAGTGAGTGAGTGAGTGAGCGAGAGAGTGAGTGAGTGTGTGAGTGAGTGAGTGAGTGAGTGAATGAATGAATGAGTGAGTGAGTGAGTGAGTGAGTGAGTGAGTGAGTGAGTGAGTGAGTGAGTGAGTGAATGAGTGAGTGAGTGAGTGAGTGAGTGAGTGAGCGAGAGTGTGTGTGTGAGTGAGTGAGTGAGTGAGTGAGTGAGTCAGCCAGTCAGTCAGACACTTATTCAATCACTCACTCATTCACACCCCCCCCCATAACAACAACAACAATAAATAAAAAAACAAACAAACAAACTCAAGGCATCGTGATACGGGTAAGCTCTAGGACCTGCCAGGAAAGACAGGCGACGCGTGGGTTGGAACAAATTAGTGCCGACTATAATATTTTCACAGCCACGCCAAGGTACAGTTTTTAAAACCATCGACACAATCCGGAATACTGTCATCCGCTGCAGTTTATCACCACCATGACAGCTATATATACAGTACTTCATTTTGATGTCGATCTATATAACATAGTGACAGTCCTACTGCTACAAACACAATTACAAACACCAACGTCAACAACTTTCTTTTGAGATTCCTTCATCATTGTCATTGACATTTTCTTCCCTTTTTATTTCCATCATCATCTGTTTGATGTTGTCGCTTAGTGAAGATGCCTATTCTATTGGGGACCCTAACTTGTGGAACAACATGAGCGCTGGCACCAGGAAAAGTGAGAACATCAACACATTTAAAAATAGGCTCAAATCTTAATTGTTTTGGGACTGTTTACTTTGAAGCTGAATGATGTCCTTTGGTCTAAGAGGTTTGAGGATAAGAGTATTATATCAAGTGCTTGTTATAAAAAAACCACAGAAAAATTGTGGGGTCGCAGCAAGCCTATACGCAATTGGGCAAAAAGAAAAAGTTGTATATAGCAAGGCGTTGCTACCTACAACTTTTTCTCTTTGCCCAGTTTTGTCAAGTGTTTGTTAACGTGTGTGAGTGGTAGCATTATGAAGTGGTCATAATTATGTTAATCCTGTTTCTAATTTTAGTCCAGCTCCTTAGAGCATTAGAGCGCATCATTTTTTTTAGTGTGTGTAGATTTGAGCGGTATACAAGCTAATTATTAGGCTACTTTACATGTACATCTCCAGGTCGATGTGAACTCATCAGGACGGTGCATGTCCCTGACACTGGACAGGACATGACCTTTCACCTCGGACACCGAGAACCTTGTAAGAATAAAACAAAACATTGTTACACATTCGTACACTCACTCGTACACACGCTCGTACACTCTGTCACAAATCCCAGACTGGGAGATGTAATAGTTTATGACAGGACAACAATCACGAACAAACAAGTTTAACACTTAACAGAACAATCCATCAGACTCACACATTTATTAAACATAATTATACAGATAATAGCGCAATTACATACATTATATTATTGGGATTAACTGCCGTACAACGGCCTTATTCTCACACACACTCTCCCTCGGATCCACAACCCGGTAGTTACTCCTAAAGGCACTTCGGCCTCAGCCTCTCCCCTCAGGGTCTTAATAGCACATTAATAATTCACTGGCACCGCAGTCTCTCAATATCACCTTCCTATTGTCCTACACCTTAGCACTCCCCTAGCACCTCAGCAGGGCAATAACACATTATCATTTCAATAGCCCCTCAACATGGCAATAGTACATTATTAGTTCCTAGCCCCTCAACATGGCAATAGTACATTATCACATTCACGCTCATATCTACGTCCCTGTCCGTGGCCTGACTGCCACGACTTTATGTGCCTCTACTGTCCTGCACTGACAGCCTCACTTCTGGCCTATGTGTGGCCTCCGGCCCTATGCTGGCCTATCCCCTGTGCTCATCGAGGTGGCTCTGCGGCCCGTCCCCCACACCTACAAGAATAACATTACATTGGTATAATGCCATACCATTTCTATTCACTCCACCTCTCCTTACAACCCATGAAGCGTACACACAATAGTTCACATTTCACTCACCACACATCTTACGGTAACACACCTCCATCGGAGTACACACTACTCACTCGCGCTACAAATCCATGAACTCACTTTCATCTATCGCTCATGGCGCACATTGCTATATCCAATATCAAGGACTTCCACATTCCTCACATATACTTATTTACATCATGGTAATAGACGAATATAATATAATACATCAATCATAATTATCAATCAACGTTCTACCTACCAGTCATCACTGGAAAAACTCTCTCACTGGTCTCTCGACTGCTCCCCTTATGTCCGCCCGCTGGGCTCTTACTAGCGTCCGTTCAGTAGGACCTTCTAACTTGCAGTGATAGTAATACAGCGCTTTCGCCTCATTCAGACCCCCACCACTCATAACATGCACGCTTTTCTTACTTGTCTACGTGCGTTAATTTTACTCTCCTCCTTTCACGTCTTTCCCTACCTGTCTGCCGTGAGCCCTTCTTACTCTACACCCGCTCTGTAGCAATCCCCTTAATTGCACTCACTCCACTCGTGACACACTCACTTGCACACCCACAAAAGTTACACAAGAATGAGGCGCCTCAATCTCAGTGTACTGACAGCCACTAGAATACATGAAAAAAAAACAACAACCAACCAACCACAATAAAACGACGTAAGTGAGATTCTTTATATGCTTTCAGATTCATGTTGTTTTTTTTAAAAAAATATTTTTTAGTCATGTTCTCAGAAACTGAACGTTTTGCGTGTTCTTGGATTGTTATAAATGTCAGGTTATGTTCAGTTTTCTTGATATTCGTCCAGCATTGGGAAATTTTCCGAATGTGCCTGTTTTTTGTTTTTCCCTCTTTTTCTGCATTGTCACCTTGCTTCAAGCACAGTCGCGACTCACCACCGATCTGTCTCTATTCGATGCGTGCGGGTAGTTAGTGGGTGCCTCTGGTAGTGTCTTCTTGTGGGCGATCGTTCTGTTACATTCTGTCTATCCTCTTGCTTTTTCCTAGCACAGTGTGGACATTTTCGCTTCGGCGTGCGTTTTCCAACTCAAACTCTTCAGTGTGTACAGTGTGTACAATGTGTACCAGCTTGTGCCAATCTCAGTTGGTCACAGTTTTGTTTTCTTCCCATGTTCTTTTCAATTCTTCTCTTTCTTCTTTCTCTCTCTCTCCCCCCCCCCACCCCCCAGTATTTTAAGAAGATTGTCTACATCAGTGGTTCTCAAAGTGGTCGATATCGCCCCCCCCCCAGTATTTTAAGAAGATTGTCTACATCAGTGGTTCTCAAAGTGGTCGATATGCCCCCCCCCAGTATTTTAAGAAGATTGTCTACATCAGTGGTTCTCAAAGTGGTCGATATCGCCCCCCCCCAGTATTTTAAGAAGATTGTCTACATCAGTGGTTCTCAAAGTGGTCGATATCGCCCCCCCCCAGTATTTTAAGAAGATTGTCTACATCAGTGGTTCTCAAAGTGGTCGATATCGCCCCCCCCCCAGTATTTTAAGAAGATTGTCTACATCAGTGGTTCTCAAAGTGGTCGATATCGCCCCCCCCCGTGAAAACAAAGAAACGGGCGACGGGGGTGGGGGTGCGGGGGGAGGGACCATGAAGGGGGGTGGGAGGGAGGGACCATGAAGGGGGGTGATTTGGGGGGCAAATACGGGGCAGCCACTTCGTTGACGCATAGATGGGTTCTATGGACTGAAAAGACAGATTTTTTGTTTAAAATGCATTTGATAAAGATTGTTTGCTATCATGAAAACTGGACACGCCTATTGTCATTGATACGGCTTTGCTACACTTAACATCAAAATTTGTATGTAGTCTGTCTTCTTGTGAAATGTATCTGTTGGGTTTAAGTAAGCAATTTGGGGGTGGGTTGGTGGGGGGGGGGTGGGTGGGATGGGGAGAGAAGAAGGAGGGAGGTTGGGGGGGGGGCGATGAAAGAAAATTTGGAGTCTAAGGGGGCGATTGCCTGAAAAAAGGTTGAGAACCACTGGTCTTTATCTTTGGTAACCATATTTTAACCTGCTGCCACAGCGCCCCGCAAATGTACCATAAGTATAATAATAATTATGTCGCCAAACGGCTATGTCTACCCACATTGGGATTAATTAACGTTGCTGTTGTTGAGGGTGGCGTTTTGCAACGTTTTAAAGTCGCCTCATCCTGTCTTGGCAGTCTCTTTCTTTGGTGAAGAATGTATTCTGTCTCCGCCACTGCTGTCAGGAAGTCACTGTACTGTCTACACCGCCACATACACCGTTCTTCTCAGGATTCACAGGTAATTAATTAGTCAAACGAAAGTGGCCGAGTCACAGCACTGGTCCAATAAACGTGCGAGTTGATGATACTGAATGACCTCGTCCATTGAAGCCAGTGGAGTTTGTTCTATTTTGCCCCCCCCCCCCCCAGCACCTCATTGCTCCGTTTGGGTTCAGGAGAGTCATTTAGGACTAAAAAGTTTGTGAATTGTGCACATTGTGGTCAAGGCCACTAACAACGGATATGTGAGCACATACAGCTCATTTTCAATTTCCAATCTTGATGTCGAATAATGGAAAATATCAGCGATTCACAGTTTTGGTGTCGTAATGGCCACTGGACAGTTTGGGAGGGGGGGGGGGGCGAGGTCACTGTGGAAAGTTAAACGGTCATTACGAAAAAACTGTGGAGAATCACTGCACCTGTTAAAATTAATAAAAATAATAATGCCCCATCTTTCAGTGTTTCTAGCCATGAATCGATGTCATTCGAATGCAGAGAAATAAAAAGGAAATCAGTGGTCATTTTAAGGTGGTCAAGGTCATCTGGTGAGGTGGTTCCATGTCTATGATTATTTGTATTCCCACCTACAACAACTATGCAAAGTTTATTGCCTTTACAACCAAATGCAAATTTTTTTTGTCCTGACTGGCTCTACTAGTTAGTGGTTGAGTTTATTGGCATATAACCTCGCACTTTTATTCCACCTGTGTGACATAGCTCTCAAAACTGCTACCATAAAGATCATTATTGTTGTACTGAAAGGAACTTCGTAGACACTGGAACTAAATGTGCTACTATCAGTACTATTTCTAAAAGAACATTGATCAACTTCCAATTGCGTTAAAGCCGACTATTACTTGTATTACATTACGACGGTTACCACTATTTGTGGTTTACTATTATTACTGCACGTATTATCGCCTTTGTTATTAATATTGCAGTTACAGTTATGATCATCAACAGAGCATTCGCTCTGGAGTTGTTTAGGAACGCATTCGACGTATGAGATAAAAATGTTTCCATATCTAAATCTATCTCGAACAGATCAGCCTTAGAGATTGTGTCCAAGGACCAGCTGTACAACGTCTTGTGTGAACACGCCAATCACTACCCTTGTGACGGGGAATTGAGGCAGAGAGGCTATGCAGCGGCTGTGTGGAATCGTTACAAACAGACCCAGGTATGGGACAGAGTTCCGTGTGACCCGAGCACCCAGTCAAGACACCCTAACTCTGTCCATTTCCCTACTCCTTAGAATGTTGTTACAAGTACGTACATCCCCCAAGTTTTTTTGCACCAGGGGTCCGTATTCTAAAGCCTTTTTTGATCCCAGAGCTAGGAGCTCCTCCCGAAATACTCATAACAACAGTCTTAATTAATTATTTTTTTTTCAGGTTTTCTTTTTGTTTTGTTACTGTTTTTTTGGTTGAAAGGGTAAGGGGCAGGGTTAAGGATTCGATAAGATTTTTGGGTTGAGGATAAGGACAGGATTAGGGATAGATTTACGTATACGTACGCGACACGAGCGCAAAACGGTTGGGGTGCGTAAGCACTTATAATGAAAGCCTAATCCTAAACCAGTGTTTCTTAACCTTTTTTTTGACCCACGTCCCAATTCAATTTTCAAAAAAAAAACAACAACCCCCCCCCCCCCCAACAACCGTGCTCTCCACCATGATCGTGACAAAGTTACTATACAGTAGATACAAAAATATTTTAAAAAATATTTATATATTCAGTATGTATACATTCAAAAAAAGGTTTAATTAAAACTTTATTTCGTTACGAAACAACAGTTTATCTCTCCACTTAAGTTAACCTGCACTACGAAAGTAAGATTTTTATGAAACTTCCCTACCTCCCCATGCTGAAGTCACACGCCCCACCAAAATATTGCCACGCCCCATCAGTGGGGAGCACGCCTCACATTGAGAAACACTGGTTTAGGGTTTGGGGATAAAGACAGGGTTAGGAATAGGTTTAGGTTATCTTGTCTGGGTGGTAGGGACGTACGAAACTCTTTCTCGGGTGGAAATGACCTTTAGCTTCCGTAGAGATGTTAGCTTTACAAATGACGACAGCAAAAACCAGCAAGCACGACAAGGACATTGGCGGAGGCTTTCATTACTCTCTCTCTACCACCATCACCATCATCAGCAGCATCGCTGTTACAGCAAAAGTGATAATGATATTACTACACCACAAAGATGATCATAACATAAGTACACAGTTCAGTGCGCTCCAGCTTGTCCAATCCACAGCGAAAGCCTTAATGGGGACACTAGAAAAACAAACAAACATACAAAAAACGACTGTTCTTTACAGTTTTTTTTTGCACTGATTTACAAGCTGGATGGTATTATCATTTCCAGTAATACCACTGTTGGAGACATGAGTGTATTCACCAGTAGACCACTGTAACTTAGTGCTATGACTACCAGAATTGCTGCCATCAATACGCGTAGGCCTACTCACAATAGCGCGAAGATTAGCACTGACTGGTAGTGAAAACGACTAATTAACAGTTGGCCTGTTTATAATTCTCCCAGATCAAGAGTTTCCTCAGAGAGATTGGATCTGACCATAAGATTATTGATAAAGACAAAGTGCCCAACATTCAGAAACAGCCACTTTCTGAGACGTAAGTGTGGTTCTTTTTTTAAAACATTTTTATTATCTTTCTTCTTCTCACTCACTCATTCTTTGTTTCTTTCCCCAGTTCTTGCCATTTTGCATTCTCTTATTAGGTCAGTCGTTGTTGAAGTTATTCTCTCATACCTTGCCGCCTTTGATTCTTTTGTGTCCTGTCTTTCTTTGATGTGCAACAGATTTTTGTGTGTTCGTTAAGTCCCTTGACTAAACAACAACAACAACAACAACAACAACAACAACAACAACAACAACAACAACAACAACAACAACAACAACAACTACAACAACAACAACAGCAGCAGAGTAAAGGTGAGGCTATCAGAAGTGTATGTCCCTAGTTAGTGTTCAGAAAAGCGAAGTGGGAGTGAAAGGAAGAAAAAAGAGAAGTGATCAAGATAGGGATCAAACCGCGACCTCCGCTACGGCATCATCCTACTTGCCAGGTAGAAGACAACTACTCGCTGAACCGATTGGGAACTCGGTCTCTTATTTGCTTGATGCTCTGTCTCCCCCAAGCTTCTGATTACCTTTCTTAACAACAGCAGCAGTGGCAAAAGCACTTGCAACTTAAACATGTCACATGTGAGACGTTATAACTTGCATGACCCAGACAGCTTGCAGTGTTACTTAAGGCCGACATCCTTTTTAAAAATGCAGCCCTTGAGAGAGCAAGACCACAGAGGAAGATATTCCTACCAAATATTTCGGCCCCTGAGTTCCTGACACCAACCCAGGTCCTCAATCTGGGCGTTCTGAAGGGGGTATCATCCTTCCACTATCCTCTTCTGTGTGGTCCCACAAAAGTTTGTCCTATCATTTGATTTGTAAAGAGTTTAGAAGTATGAAGTTACACTGATTTTGTATCCCATTCTTGCCGGTAAGACGAAGGCTTTACTCATAATAAGTTACATTAGTTTGATATAATTCATGGAATACTTCAAACTGAATCTATATTTAATTTCTCGGAATTGTGCAGTCTCGGCACTGAAATACCCCCGCAAACAGTATTAAAACTTACACATTATTTTCTACTTCTGTTACATTATTGGTCTGTTCTCGTCTACCACAGAGCACAGTGTGATGAAAATTTACTGCAATTCACTCTTAATGGCTCCAAGTTTGAGCCTGTGGCAAGAAACGTTCATCCCACCAATCGGATGTTACGAAGAACCAAGACTGTCCCTGGTAACTGTCGGAGTTCCAGAAACGTCCTCACCAAAGCGCCCAGAACAGCAGCAACAGCGACAACGTCTACCACAGTTAATGGGATCCTTTTATCGACAACGTTGCCAACTTCTTCATACTCCAACTTTTCGGGTAGAAGTTCTAAGCACTCATCAAGACCTATTACTGCGACATCCCACACCACTGTGGATAGACCTACAAGTGGCTGGAGTAATACAAACAGTAACAGCGGCAGTAGACCTTCATCTGGTGGGTGTTGGAGCCTCAGTAGACCCTCGTCGAGTTCCTCCACAAACTTGACCAAGGACTCACCTCGCCCACATGTCCCGGTTAAGCAAGAAACGGATAATAAGGAGAAATGCAATGTGTACATAACGCAGATAGGAAATGAAGGTAACAACATGATGATTATTACTGTGTCTCTGTATTTTGTATTCATTGCTGCAAATCACAGTGATGCGCGTCTTAAAATAAATTTACCTTGTCTGTAGTCGAACCCTCTTTTCTTGCAATACGATTTCTCTAATTAAATAAAGTAGCCAGTCCCGCCAAACAGAATTTCCTATCACACTTTTCAATTCTATTACACAAAAACGCGTCTCATAATTTGCCACATACGTACTTAAAAGCAACGCTTAGTAGTATTTAGTGGGTTTAAACTGCGATTGGTAAGAAGGAGCGGAGAAAGTGGATGATCGAGTGCTTTTTTTTCTTCTATTTGAAAAGTAATTGTTATTTACTCGTCGCTTTCTTCTATATGTATTGAAACGGCTATTTAAGGGCCTACAATAAATTTGAACTTGAACTACTGATATACCTATGTATGGAAGGTTATCAATATTTCAGATATAACATTCATTATCTCTACAGCAGCAAACACGTCCAGTGATGTCATAGGCTTAGATACTAGCCACCCAGCTTCACCTACGAATGAGGTAAGACCATTCGTTCATATCATCCATCCACCCATCCATTCAACCATTTATCTCACTAACTCACTCACTCACTCACTCACTCACTCACTCACTCACTCACTCACTCACTCACTCACTCACTCACTCACTTACTCAAACTGCACGCCAAAATCCCAACTAATCCTCCGTTACTTCGCTCTTGTCCAGTCCAACCACCTGGATACACCGGTCACCCAGCCACACCCTCCAAGAAATGACTCAGTAGACCAGGAAAAAAGCAATGTGTTGATGGTAAGTGGACCAGCTATATCAGTGTTTCTCAAGGTAGGGCGTGGGACCTCAAAATGGGGCGTACGTAGAAATCTTAATTTCATCGTATATTTTAACTTAACTGTATAGAGAGACGCAAGCTCAAATGGTACTGCCATGTCATGAAATCATCGGGGCTTGCCAAAACATTCCTGCAGGGCACAGTGCAAGGAGGGAGAAGGAGAGGCAGACAGAGAAAGAGATGGGAGGACAATATGCCGGAATGGACGAGCTTGAGGTTGAGCGATACAATCAGGAGCTCAGAAAACTGATAGGCTTGGAGAATGCTGGTTGCCAGATCACCTGTGGCGCCTCAAACGGTCCACAACACTACGGGAGAGAGAGAGAGAGAGAGAGAGAGAGAGAGAGAGAGAGAGAGAGAGAGAGAGAGAGAGAGAGAGAGAGAGAGAGAGAGAGAGAGAGAGAGAGAGAGAGAGAGAGAGAGAGAGAGAGAGAGAGAGAGTATAGATAAACTTTTGTTTGTTGATGTCGTGGTGGTGGTTTCCTTCTTAGCTCGGATTAAAACATCGAACTTAACAGAAGCACGGTTTTAATGGTTATGCGCAAACCTGGCCGGTTATATATGCGTTCTTAGTCCAACCATGGGGGCGGGGGCACGTTTATATTTTTTGTGGGGGTGGGGGTGGGTGACATTGAAATGGGGCGTGGGACAAAAAAGGTTGAGAAATACTTGTCAACATCATAGTGATATTTATGGATTGTTGTTACTTGTACGTACGTACCCTGCGTGTTTTGCGCTAGGAGTAAATATTTTATAGCCTCTTGTGACTCCAGAACTAAAAACCCCCCCCCCCCAGCCCCACCCCCCCTCGAAATAGCCTTAACAACAGCCTTAATTAATTATTCTTTCAGATGTTATTGGAGTTGCGAATTGCGAGCTCTCATGAGATACAAGTCATTTCAATTCGCTCTGAGACTGGTGAATCTCTGTCCCCCCCCACCCCCCCCCCAAGAAAAAAACCCACCAAAACACAACTCCACACCAAACTTGATGGTTTTAATGTCCTGCAGTACCGAACACTCATATTATAGTTGGCCAGATCGTTCGGCAAACAGTCAGTAAACTGAATGCACTTTTATACCTGTTACAGTTAATCTACTCATGGATATTACATAGATGTATATGGGTATATATGGGTATTATAATGTAAATAGATCTTTAATATATTTTGAGGGACACGCTGGTCTAGAGGCAAGGTGCTCGACTCTTATGCCGAAGGTACCGGGTTCAATCCCCGGTCGATGCAGGAATGCTGGAATTTTTTTTTTAAAGGAAATTACCTGTCCCGGATCCTATAGTATGTAGGATCGAGCACCTAGTCTTCTCGGATAAGGACAACAAACTGGTAGGGCCCATGTGCACCTTGCGCACGTCAAAGATACCTTGGTCGTTGAAAGTCGAGAAGAGCAGGCCGGGTAAAATATATACACGTGTACCGTTGAATTTAGTCTGTTGTTACTTGTACGTACGTACCCCAAGCTCTTTTTGCGATAGGAGCACATACGTATACGTACCTATCCCTAACTCCGTACTTATGCTTACCCCTAAATCTGATCGAATCCCTAACCCTGACCCTTATCCCTTCAACCCCCACCCCCCCCCCCCCCCAAAAAAAGCAAAAAAAAAAAAAGGAGGAAAACAAAAACAAAAACAAAAAATCTGGCAGAATAACTAATTAAGGCTTTTGTAAGGAGTATTTCAGGAGGAGCTCTCTCTGCTCTGGAGTCACAAAAAGGCTGTAAAATGCGTAACCGCAGCGCAAAAAAAAAAAAACAACACTTGTGATACTTATGTACAAATAATAACAATCTTGAAATCAAGCATGTGCGGTAGCGGAATGCTCTCGAGGGAGATAAGTCATTTCAAGTCCTTGTTAGTCATTGAAGCAGTAGTTTCCCTTAGCTTTGACTGCAGTTGATAATCGTGGTAGGTAGGGTGACTGCTATATTGACCCAGTGCCCACTTTGCTAAAACTGAATTTGGTACAATTTTTCGTTTTTTTCAGTCGTCGTCTGTTCTGGTGTCCATGAAAACAGAAGATGTCGTAAGAAAAGCTAAAGCCATCGCAGAGACGACAGAACGTCATCAAGACAGGTCTGGTGATGATTCTGGAAACGGGTAAGAAAAGTGTGAGAAGATTAATTTGTATATTTCCTGTCCATGAGATTATTTTGCAAACTGTTTGCTGGTTTTATGCTTCCTGTGATTACATATACTTACGCCACACTGATTTGAAAAATCGTTCCATCCATCCATCAACCCATCCGTCCACCGTACCTATTCATCTTTACGTCTGTTCGCCCGTCCATCCATCCATCCATCCATCCATCCATCCATCCATCCATCCATCCATCCATCCATCCATCCATCCATCCATCCATCCATCCATCCATCCATCCATCCATCCGTCCTTTCTTCCGTCCATCCATCCACCCATCCATCCGTCCACCATACCTATTCATCTTTACGTCTGTTCGCCCGTCCATCCACCCATCCATCCTTCCGTCCGTTCGTTCGTGCGTCTATCCATCTATCCATCCGCCCATCCGTCCATCCACCACCCACCCACCCATCCACCCATCCATCCATCCATCCACCCATCCACCCATCCATCCATACATCCACCCATCCATCCATCCATCCATCCATCCATCCATCCATCCATCCATCCATCCATCCACCCATCCATCCATCCATCCATCCATCCATCCATCCATCCATCCATCCATCCATCCATCCTTCCTTCCGTCCTTTCTTCCGTCCATCCATCCACCCATCTATCCGTCCACCGTACCTATTCATCTTTACGTCTGTTCGCCCGTCCATCCATCCATCCATCCATCCTTCCGTCCGTTCGTTCGTGCGTCTATCCATCTATCCATCCGTCCATCCACCACCCACCCACCCATCCATCCACCCATCCATCCATCCATCCATCCATCCATCCACCCACCCATCCATCCATCCTTCCATCCATCCACCCATCCATCCATCCACCCATCCATCAATCCACCCATCCACCCATCCATCCATCCATCCACCCACCCACCCATCCATCCATCCATCCATCCATCCATCCACACACCCATCCACCCATCCATCAATCCACCCATCCATCCACCCACCCATCCATCCATCCACCCATCCATCCATCCATCCATCCATCCATCCATCCATCCATCCATCCATCCATCCATCCATCCTTCCACTCATCCATCCATCCATCCATCCACCCATCCATCCTTCCACCCACCCATCCATCGATCCATCCACCGCACTATTAAAATAACGACCACCAAATGTCTGCCTCAAATAACCAACCGATTTCCACAAATCCGCCCTATTCAGTTTTTCTCCCACCTCTGCAGATGGTACACATCGCTGCATGCAGAAAACGAACGTGCCAAGGGTAGTATCGTCGCCAACAAATATCGATCAGCATTTCTGAGAAGACGCATGAGCGCCCTGGCCAGGAAGAGACAGAAAGAAAAAGATCTCCGGGAATATGAAAGGCGGATATTACCTGGAGAGAACGAGGACATGGACGAGATGGCATCTCAGCTAGCCAACAATTGTTCCATCATCATGGGGCGCTCAAAATTCCTGGAACTAGTTTTAGATGCGACAACCGAAGAGGCAGTTGGGACATAGAAATGCCTTACTAAAGTACAGAAAGAGAAAGAGAGAGAGAAAAAAGGAGAGAGAGAGAGAGAGGGAGAGAGAGGGGGGGGGGCAGAGATACAGAGAGAGAGAGAGAGAGAGAGAGAGAGAAAGAGAGAAAGAAAGGGAACCGAGAGAGAGAGAGAGAAAGGGGGGAGGAGAGAGAGAGAGAGAGAGAGAGAGAGAGAGAAAGCGACAGAGAGAGAGAAAGAGAAGGGGAGAGGGAGAGATAAAGAGAGAAAGATTGAGAGAAAGAGAGAGAGGAGGAGAGGGAGAGAGAAAGACAGGGGGAGAGGAAGAGAGAAAGAGAGAGATTATGAGAGAAAAATTGAGAGAGAGAGAGAGAGAGAAAGATTGAGAGAGAGAGAGAGAGAGAGAGAGAGAGAGGGAGAGAGGGACAGATCCCACTGAGACAAACCAATGCTTTGGAGCTTTGAAAAAAATCCTCTCCCAACATTGTTCGAGACGGACAACTGCAAAAAAAAAAAAATTCATGGATTTTTTTATTGTTCTCAATTGTTCCTTAGACAATGTCAGATTGTCCTGGCCTCACCTGAGTGACAGCAAGAGAAGCCACGGCTTTCGCCAGCCAGTTTGAACAACAAAGCCAAAGCTTGATGACAATTGGATTTGTTCAAGATCAAAGAGATTTATATTGCCTCTCTTAATGTAATTGTTGATGTGATTGTCGACAGTGTATGTGTACCAAACAGCACGGGTTTGCCTTGGAAATAGGAGGCCTACATGTTTTGTGTATCTGCAATAAAAATGTGGAATTAAGACTAAACTGTATCTTCACAAGGGAATATTTAAGTCCAAGAGACAGACGGACAGACAAACAGGCAGACGTATAAACAGACAGGCGGACAGACAGACACACACAAAGACAGACGAACAAACAGACAGACAGATAGACAAATAAACAAACCGACAAACAAACAGACAGAGAGAGAGACAGCTAGGAAAACAGACAAACAATCAGATAACAGAGTAGTAAGAAAACCCACTAGTGTAGCGAGGCAGATGACGATCTTCAGAGGAAGAGTGGATTCTTTCAGTACGAAGATTATTTCATATAGACAAACAGTCAGGCAGACAATATACAGACAGACAGAGAAACAGACAGACAATCAGATTACAGACAAACCAGCAAACAAACAAGCAAACAGACAAACAAACAGACAAACAAAACACCCAAGCAAGTAAACAAACATAATAAACACACATACAAAACAAAAACACAGCCAACAGGGAATGAAACAAACAAACAAGATAAAAAATATCTAAAGCAACAAGCAATATGTGGTAAAACTTCGAAAAAAAAAATCCATATTCTTTCAGGATTTGCATTAACAGCTAATTATTGCTTCCGCACGGATGGTTTCAAACCCAATTAATTTTATTTTGAAACATTTCGGAGGAAAACGCAATTAAAATGAATTTAATTTTTGCGCAAAATTATCCAAATCATACAAAAAGATGTGGGACACGAAGGATGTTGAACAGAATTTTCAAATCTGCAAATTCAGGTCAGACCTTTACAATATCAGATACTTTTGAGATTTTTTCACGTATTTCTTCATTCAAAAGAAAAAAAAACAAAACAAAGAAAGCCGCCAGTATACGGAGCGTCTCTCCTGTCTCTGTTAAACACAGTCAAAAACATAAACTGGGTTTTCATGTGTGCGGAAACGGAAGCAGATTTTTGACGTATCCGTTGCCGTTTCCGTTTCCGCACACATGAAAACTCAGCCCAACTCGTTGGCTTAGGCGTCTACGCAGGTAATTTTGATCGGCCCACCAATTTGGATGGTGACCGTCACGACACTTGGTTTCAGTGAGAGCCGACGTACGGGACATTGTGGTCGACGTGTAGTTTCTCGCTGAGGTCCGGCATGCACTGGCCGGTTTTGATCGGCGGGCTAGTTGGAAGGTGACTGTTATGAGGCTCCAATCCTAAATGTTACGGATTTGGGGGGAATCCGTCTACTTAAGGTTTCGACTGCATTTAAAACGAGAGGTACTTAATATCTAATCTTTCGTACCATGCCACACACTAAGAACAATCTGAATAAGTTTCGTAAACAGACCTGCAGGGCCACAAATTTAATTACAATAATTACCCTAACAATTTTGTCTAGATCTATTATATAGTAGAGACAACATCTGCAGCATCAAATCCAAATTCAATAATACCTCACTAGAATTCTACTCTAGATTCCTATAATATTATTATACTTCTGACTCACTAACAATCTAAGTACTAATTATATATATCTCAGATCTGGTCTGCCTACTATATATCAATCAATACACTAATATGGTCTCTGGCGACAATGTCATCTCTGTCAAGAACAGATTTGATTCATAAATGTTTCCACTGAGTAAATTTTTGTGAGAGAGCAGTGAGTAATTTTTACAAACGTAATTATTGTGCGAGCCAGCATAACTTGGTCTCGTAAACAATTTGTTTTGAACAGTTTTTTTCCTAATAGATAGACAGAAGGTGTGGGGAAGGATAGACGGACAGCGTAGGTGTGCATGACTGAGCACTTTTTATATCTCGTGTTTTGAACTAGGTTTAGTAGAGAGGGAAGGGGTGAGTAGGAATTAAATGTTATTGAGACGTCTGTTGACGTACAGAAAATCCGTGATCCAGAGTAAAAGCTCGGGGTTTTGAACATGTTAAGAATTTATTGCTATAAAATTACATTTTATTGTCTTGAGTGATTCGACCTTTGATGTCGACCCAAGGTCGTTGCGTAGGGCTGTTACTTAAAATAACTCGGTTCGGCAGCTGAGCTAGAGGTGGTTGCACCAATCAAATGTATGAATCTGGACGGAAGGTCGAGACATAGCTTTAGTATTTAAACCCGTGCAGAGCTTAGATAGATGCCACATGTAGACAATCCATTTACGAGGTGGACGGCGATAGTCCTCAGCCAGATGAGAGACATTTAAGACGCAGTTGAGCCGTCCATATTGTGAGGAGCATGATTTTAAAGCTCCAGAGCCTAAGCTACTTGGTTTGATATGAACCCACAGCGTTTACATCCAGCGCTCTCACTCCTAGTGAGGGCCTAATGGTGAGAGTTCATACTAATTTGTAATGATGAAAGTGAACCGTTCTACTTACTTTTGAAGACAATTTCAGAGCTACCGCCAGACAACGCATGGTTGTACAAGCATTCTCCATGGCGTGTCTAGAGGAAATGTCCATATCATAACATGTCTCATTGAATTAATAGAATTTAAACTGTTATATCCGTCGCCACGTGCGCGGATTCTATTTGGCATATAACTCATATGACCTGCAAGTAGTTAGAGTGAATAAGTTAGTCTTTATAGAAAGCTGTAGTTTCATTAGTAGATTCAGTTGCCTTTGAATTGATATTTATATTTATAATTATATTTGTTACATTAATTCCTGTATTTAAACTGCCCTACAGTTCTGCTAAAAATCAAAGCAATTGATTTATTTAGTTTTTAGAGTGCAAGTATTTTTTTTGTGTGTTCATCGATTGTGGGAGCGGACCTCGAAAGAGTGTCAGTCGAATTATCCCCATCTAACCCACATCGCGACACTGGAGGGGACTTACCAAATTTCTTAATCCTTAATTTCTTAAATTCGTTAGATTATAATCACCTTTTCTCTTTGTTTGCATTACATTTTTGTTCTTTTCATGATCCGTCGCTCACGGGGTCTCGCACGTTGAGCTAGTTTAAAATTATTTATTATTTAGTTTTGTATACTGCTTTGTTATATTTACTTCCACATATGTCGCTGCTCTCCCATTGACCCGATGACCGAGGCCAGGGAGACTACAGAACAGAACTTGGAACGGTGAAAGACAAAAAAGACTGACTGTGGTGTACGCAAGGGCTAAAGGAATTACCACCCAGTTCCTTGAAAGTTAAGTGATTCCATCCTAAAATTTTGTCTGCGTCTGGGGAGTTGAGTGTTCCTCCTCGTGTTTTACAGGCTTTTTATACTTTTCTTCTTTGTTAGAACTGCGGGAGGTCGGCGAGGGTTCTTACGTGTGCGTGTCCTCTGTGCCTCTGGTAACAGAGGACACTGCATGTTCGCGTTTTTGAGAGTTTTTTGCAGTGGTAACAGAGGACACTGCGTGGTCGCGTTTTAAGAAGTTGTGAAGAAGAGTGGAGTTGTTTTTTTTATACAACCGATTATGTCTATGGTTTTCCGCGTTTCGTGGACCATCTAACGTAATACTAGATATGACAAGTAAGAATACTGATTATGATTGTAACTCTCCATGCGGTCAGTGGATGAGTTATCTAAGAACATACCCGATATGGATATTGAATTGAACCGATTATGACTATATACCGAGATGACTGTGACACTTGACGGGTGCGTGTCCTGCGTAGGGGATAGCGCATTAAATTCACATGCAGTCGCTTCGTGGCACCTCATCTATCCCGGATTGGATATAATTAGAAATAGATTAAAGTGTAATGTTATTTAATTGAGATTTAGATTATTGTTGAATGCGAGAAGCGCTATATAATTCTTAAATCAAGACGAGCGCTACGCAGATTTTGAAAGAGTACGTCAGGCTAATTATCTTGTCGACGTTTGTTATTTCAGCTTCACTATGGCGAAATTTATAATTGATAAACCAGAATATGTTGCTATTTTATATAGAGACTGTTAGGCATTGAGGTTGAGCATTTTTCACCTTTTTCGGAGACCGTGGATGGTTTCACATTATATTGTCCTACCAATTATGGACATTCTTTCTCAAAATTTCCATGTGATTCCTTTTTCCACTAGCGTCCATCCTGACCATGACCTGAGTTCCAGACAACCTTGACGCCTTTGTCTGCGGGTCAATGAGATGAGAAAATGGCAAACCGAGCGACCAGACCTACTCCTGCCAGGATACCAGTACTTTAATTAACTATTGTTCGTTCATGTTCTATGAATGTATTAATTACGCTCAGTGAAGCGATGAGCTAGTTGCTCAATATTCCAGTCTTTACAGTATGTCTGTGTGAGAGAAGTTTATCACTTTAATTCTTAAGTGCTACAATAATTATATATTATCACAGAACGTCGCATATAAACATACATATGCTATTGTCCATCGATAATGCACGTTCTTAGAATTATTTTTTTTTGACTTTCAGTAACGATATATTTTTTACTATATAGCCCTTTCCAAAGTACTATTACATAGCAACGTTAGTAGACAGTTATGTCGTTCAAACCCTAAGTTTTCACTGGGGTGGGGGATGTGTCAAGAACAGATTTGATTCATAAATGTTTCCACTGAGTAAATTTTTGTGAGAGAGCAGTGAGTAATTTTTACAAACGTAATTATTGTGCGAGCCAGCATAACTTGGTCTCGTAAACAATTTGTTTTGAACAGTTTTTTTCCTAATAGATAGACAGAAGGTGTGGGGAAGGATAGACGGACAGCGTAGGTGTGCATGACTGAGCACTTTTTATATCTCGTGTTTTGAACTAGGTTTAGTAGAGAGGGAAGGGGTGAGTAGGAATTAAATGTTATTGAGACGTCTGTTGACGTACAGAAAATCCGTGATCCAGAGTAAAAGCTCGGGGTTTTGAACATGTTAAGAATTTATTGCTATAAAATTACATTTTATTGTCTTGAGTGATTCGACCTTTGATGTCGACCCAAGGTCGTTGCGTAGGGCTGTTACTTAAAATAACTCGGTTCGGCAGCTGAGCTAGAGGTGGTTGCACCAATCAAATGTATGAATCTGGACGGAAGGTCGAGACATAGCTTTAGTATTTAAACCCGTGCAGAGCTTAGATAGATGCCACATGTAGACAATCCATTTACGAGGTGGACGGCGATAGTCCTCAGCCAGATGAGAGACATTTAAGACGCAGTTGAGCCGTCCATATTGTGAGGAGCATGATTTTAAAGCTCCAGAGCCTAAGCTACTTGGTTTGATATGAACCCACAGCGTTTACATCCAGCGCTCTCACTCCTAGTGAGGGCCTAATGGTGAGAGTTCATACTAATTTGTAATGATGAAAGTGAACCGTTCTACTTACTTTTGAAGACAGTTTCAGAGCTACCGCCAGACAACGCATGGTTGTACAAGCATTCTCCATGGCGTGTCTAGAGCAAAGGTCCATATCATAACATGTCTCATTGAATTAATAGAATTTAAACTGTTATATCCGTCGCCACGTGCGCGGATTCTATTTGGCATATAACTCATATGACCTGCAAGTAGTTAGAGTGAATAAGTTAGTCTTTATAGAAAGCTGTAGTTTCATTAGTAGATTCAGTTGCCTTTGAATTGATATTTATATTTATAATTATATTTGTTACATTAATTCCTGTAATTAAACTGCCCTACAGTTCTGCTAAAAATCAAAGCAATTGATTTATTTAGTTTTTAGAGTGCAAGTATTTTTTTTGTGTGTTCATCGATTGTGGGAGCGGACCTCGAAAGAGTGTCAGTCGAATTATCCCCATCTAACCCACATCGCGACAATCTCAGCCATTTGTGCCTAACGCTTATAATAATCGAGCCCGTCAATACAAACTGACGTAGTTAAGTCTAGAGATCTACTCTAGGATGGGCTGGCAATGCCCAGCCTCATCCAGACAAATCAATCACAATTCACAGATGTTGCAAGTCTATATATATCTTTATCTTGCATTCTTGGGTAGCACTCCTAGTATATGCGGCAATCCTGTCCTACTGGATAACTTATGTTCAGCTCCTCGTTCATGGTTGAGTCATCAATAGACAAACACTTACGATTATTCCCTGGTGGACACCAGGGAACGATGGACAATAGCGATGGGCATATCTCATTCAGGCATATGGATTCATCTCAAATGTCTATAGTGGACTAGACATGAAGTCGTACAACGCTTTATGATTCTTCAGGCAGAATCGTGCCGACGCCTGCACAGATTGGAGTTTTCTGTATGGAGTGCAGGATATATTATATCTGGGCTGACTTTTATACTGTCTAGCCACCTGCAACTACCGTCCAAATCCCTAGATTTCATTGGTGCATCCATGCGAGCTCATCTCGCAGTATTAATATATTCTATGTGGGAGTCGGTCACGGCCTCGCATTAAAACAGACAAGGTCAATTTAAAATGTCAAAACAACTACTGAAATCTTTAAACCCTCGTGCTTTCTACATTTTATGCACGAATTTCTGAACGCGACTAAGCGTCTTAAACTATCTATCCTTATTCGCCCCTTCTCTTCCCTTCTAAGTGTTCATCAAAATCACGGGGTCGAGAACGGCTCTGTCACTCCTAGCTATACATTTATTCTATCTCGCCCCACTTTCTTTCCATCTCTAAAACAAAAGTGTTTCAAACAAACTGTTCACGAGAACAGCTCAAGGACAAATTACGCTGGTTAGAATTAACAAGTCGTGAAAATTTACTCACTGAACGTCGTGACCTAGCACGCCATTTAGAAGACATTGTGTTCGTGACAGTGACGTCATTACATGTCGTTTCAGTGAGATCCTATGAGTTGTCTGGAGCACGTGGTCTCAATGAAACGTGCTGTTGTGACGTCACCATCCAAGTAATTGGCCAATCAAAAGCAGATGGTGCGTATCTAGGGAACACTGATTCAGAATTCATATACTGTCGATGGGCTATTGTTGTAAGTACGTACGCACCCCAAGCGCTTTGCGCGTACGTATACTTACCTATCTCTAAGCCTGTCCTTATCCTCAACCCTAAATCTTATCGAATCTCTAACCCTGACCCTTACCCCTTTTCAACCAAAAACAGGAGGAAAACAAAAAGAAAATCTGAAAGAATAATTAATCAAGGCCGTTGTTAGGAATATTTCGGGAGGAGCTCTCTAGCTCTGGAGTCACAAAAGGCTTTAAAATATGTACCCCGAGCTCTAAAAAACACAGTACAGAATGGTTTTAACTCAAAGTTCACGCTCGCCTGGACCCGTCATTTCCATGGAATGACCCCCAGTGAAACATCTTTGAAAATCGATAAAACGTACGAGCTTCAACCTACTGTTGCTTATTGATTTCTCTCTCTCTCTCCCTTGCTTTCTCTGTCTCCCTCTCTCTTTCGTGTGTCTCTCTCCCCTCTCTCTCCCCTCTCTCTTCTCCCCTCCCCTCCTCCTTTCTCTCTCCCTATCTTTCGCACACACACACACACACGCTACGCTTTTCCCCCTCTCTCTCATACACATTCTGTATCTCCCTTTCCCCCCCCCCCCCCTCTCTTGGCCCCCCCCGCCCTTCTCTCTCTTTCCTGCTCTCTCAAACACACATTTTTTCTCCCTCACCCTCTCTGTGGCTTTCATACACACTTTATATCTCCCTCTCTCTCTCTCTCACTCTTTTCCCCTCTCCCCTCCTTCTCTCTCTCTTGCTCTCTCTCTCTCTCACACGCACTCCTCCTCCCTCACCCTTTCTCTCTCTCTCTCTCTCATATACACTCTGTATCCCTCTCCCACACTCTCTCTTTCCCCTCCTCTGGCCACTTCGTTTTGTAATAAATAATTGCAGTGCCTATATTCACTCCCAAGAGACCTCTCTGTTTGATGTCACGCCAAAAAGCCCAGAATGAGAAATGAAGACATAAAATTCCATAAACTACAGCAACGCCGGCCATTTACCGCCACTCCGGCTAAAAGCAATTTTTCTTTTTCCATTTAGTCGTGCCTGCTCGACATAGCGCTCCGTCAGCAGAATTGTTTCAGATAATCAGATACACTTAAACCCTAGGGCTATGATTTTGACTGACTGTATGTATGTCTGCGGGAATTATTTATATGGGTAAGGGGTACGAGCAAAGCTTGCAATCTTCCCCACGATTTAAAGAGATCTAAAACTCTGTTACGTGTGGAAAATGCATTCAGACTCCACCCCCCCCCCTTTTCTCTCTGTCTTGAAAATATGTTTAGCTTTTGAAGTTCATCACAGAGACAAGTCTTTGAAATAATTATGAAAAAAAAAAAAAAAACACTCCGTGGAAAAAGTCCTCAGGGAGAGGGCGGGCGATACTGTATACTGGTTATCCACTCCAACTGCCGTGCTGGATGCAGGCCACACACTTCCGATACGATAATTCTCTACGAGAATAATTAAGTTACTTCCCTCTCAAGGGGAAAAACTTGAGAAAACACAAAAAAGAAAACTAGAAAATAATAATAGTAAATAAAAAAAAAAAAAGATGACAAATTGGAGCATTTCCTGTGGGGATCAAAACTTTGGCAACTTCCAAATTATTCTGCCAGCAACGCCATCCTCTCCTTGCTTCCGTGTTTTGGGGGGCCATCCGTAAAGTACATAAACTGGATTTTGGCGACTTTTGACCCTACACTTTTCATACTCTTGGCGTCCCCCCCCCCCCCCCCACCGTCTCAGCCTCCATCTTGTACCAACGTACGACCATTAGAACGGTGCATATTCACGACAAAGTCTTGGTTTCCCGAAACTGTAAGTGCCATTCTGCATGGACAGTTGACTGTTTTATTAGAAAAAAAAGATTTTTATATGCCCCGATCCAACATTAATGTTTGCTGAACAGGAAAAACGACAACAACGCTAAACTTTGTACTTTATTTTCACCGCTCAACTTTCACACCTAGGCGTTATTCACCCACTGCAGGATGTAACCCCCTGATAATCATCTCCATTCTTCTCTGTCTGATGTCTTCCTCGTCCATGTTGTTCCTCCACTCTGTTTTATGTCGTCTCGCCATCTTCTTCCTGGTCCTCGTCTTGCCATCTTCTTCCCTGTCCTCGTCTTGCCATCTTCTTCCTTGTCCTCGTCTTGCCATCTTCCCTGTCCTCGTCTTGCCATCTTCTTCCTTGTCCTCGTCTTGCCATCTTCTTCCTTGTCCTCGTCTTGCCATCTTCTTCCTTGTCCTCGTCTTGTTCTTCTTCTTTGTCCTCGTCTTGTTCTTCGTCCTCGTCCTAGTCTTGTTCTTCTTCCTTATCCTCGTCTTGTTCTTCTTTCTGGTCCTCGTCTTGTTCTTCTTCCTTGTCCTCGTCTTGCCATCTTCTTCCTTGTCCTCGTCTTGCCATCTTCTTCCTGGTCCTCGTCTTGTTCTTCTTCCTTGTCCTCGACTTGTTCTTCTTCCTTGTCCTCGTCTTGCCATCTTCTTCCTGGTCCTCGTCTTGCCATCTTCTTCCTTGTCCTCGACTTGTTCTTCTTCCTTGTCCTAGTCTTGTTCTTCTTCCTTGTCCTCGTCTTGCCATCTTCTTCCTTGTCCTCGTCTTGCCATCTTCTTCCTGGTCCTCGTCTTGCCATCTTCTTCCTGGTCCTCGTCTTGTTCTTCTTCCTTGTCCTCGTCTTGCCATCTTCTTCCTTGTCCTCGACTTGTTCTTCTTCCTGGTCCTCGTATTGTTCTTCTTCCTTGTCCTCGTCTTGTTCTTCTTCCTTGTCCTCGTCTTGCCATCTTCTTCCTTGTCCTCGTCTTGCCATCTTCTTCCTGGTCCTCGACTTGTTCTTCTTCCTTGTCCTCGTATTGTTCTTCTTCCTTGTCCTCGTCTTGTTCTTCTTCCTTGTCCTCGTCTTGTTCTTCTTCCTTGTCCTCGTCTTGTTCTTCTTCCTTGTCCTCGTCTTGTTCTTCTTCCTTGTCCTCGTCTTGTTCTTCTTCCTTGTCCTCGTCTTGTTCTTCTTCCTTGTCCTCGTCTTGCTCTTCTTCCTTGTCCTCGTCTTGTTCTTCTTCCTTGTCCTCGTCTTGTTCTTCTTCCTTGTCCTCGTCTTGTTCTTCTTCCTGGTCCTCGTCCTGTTCTTCTTCCTTGTCCTCGTCTTGTTCTTCTTCCTTGTCCTCGTCTTGTTCTTCTTCCTGGTCCTCGGCTTGTTCTTCTTCCTCGTCCTCGTCTTGTTCTTCTTCCTGGTCCTCGTCTTGTTCTTCTTCCTGGTCCTCGTCTTGTTCTTCTTCCTCGTCCTCTCTGTTCTTCTTCCTTATCCTCGTCTTGTTCTTCTTCCTTGTCCTCGTCTTGTTCTTCTTCCTGGTCCTCGTCCTGTTCTTCTTCCTTGTCCTCGTCTTGTTCTTCTTCCTTGTCCTCGTCTTGTTCTTCTTCCTGGTCCTCGTCTTGTTCTTCTTCCTCGTCCTCGTCTTGTTCTTCTTCCTGGTTCTCGTCTTGTTCTTCTTCCTGGTCCTCGTCTTGTTCTTCTTCCTGGTCCTCGTCTTGTTCTTCTTCCTTGTCCTCGTCTTGTTCTTCTTCCTTGTCCTCGTCTTGTTCTTCTTGATCGTCCTCGTCTTGTTCTTCTTCCTTGTCCTCGTCCTGTTCTTCTTCCTTGTCCTCGTCTTGTTCTTCTTCCTCGTCCCCGTCTTGTTCTTCTTCCTTGTCCTCGTCTTGTTCTTCTTCCTTGTCCTCGTCTTGCCATCTTCTTCCTTATCCTCGACTTGTTCTTCTTCCTGGTCCTCGTCTTGTTCTTCTTCCTTGTCCTCGTATTGTTCTTCTTCCTTGTCCTCGTCTTGTTCTTCTTCCTTGTCCTCGTCTTGTTCTTCTTCCTTGTCCTCGACTTGTTCTTCTTCCTTGTCCTCGTCTTGTTCTTATTCCTTGTCCTCGTCTTGCCATCTTCTTCCTTGTCCTCGTCTTGCCATCTTCTTCCTGGTCCTCGTCTTGTTCTTCTTCCTTGTCCTCGTCTTGCCATTTTCTTCCTTGTCCTCGACTTGTTCTTCTTCCTGGTCCTCGTCTTGTTCTTCTTCCTTGTCCTCGACTTGTTCTTCTTCCTTGTCCTAGTCTTGTTCTTCTTCCTTGTCCTCGTCTTGCCATCTTCTTCCTTGTCCTCGTCTTGCCATCTTCTTCCTGGTCCTCGTCTTGCCATCTTCTTCCTGGTCCTCGTCTTGTTCTTCTTCCTTGTCCTCGTCTTGCCATCTTCTTCCTTGTCCTCGACTTGTTCTTCTTCCTGGTCCTCGTATTGTTCTTCTTCCTTGTCCTCGTCTTGTTCTTCTTCCTTGTCCTCGTCTTGCCATCTTCTTCCTTGTCCTCGTCTTGCCATCTTCTTCCTTGTCCTCGTCTTGTTCTTCTTCCTTGTCCTCGTCTTGTTCTTCTTCTTTGTCCTCGTCTTGTTCTTCTTCCTTGTCCTCGTCTTGTTCTTCTTCCTGGTCCTCGTCCTGTTCTTCTTCCTTGTCCTCGTCTTGTTCTTCTTCCTTGTCCTCGTCTTGTTCTTCTTCCTGGTCCTCGGCTTGTTCTTCTTCCTCGTCCTCGTCTTGTTCTTCTTCCTGGTCCTCGTCTTGTTCTTCTTCCTGGTCCTCGTCTTGTTCTTCTTCCTCGTCCTCTCTGTTCTTCTTCCTGGTCCTCGTCTTGTTCTTCTTCCTTGTCCTCGTCTTGTTCTTCTTCCTGGTCCTCGTCCTGTTCTTCTTCCTTGTCCTCGTCTTGTTCTTCTTCCTTGTCCTCGTCTTGTTCTTCTTCCTGGTCCTCGTCTTGTTCTTCTTCCTCGTCCTCGTCTTGTTCTTCTTCCTGGTTCTCGTCTTGTTCTTCTTCCTGGTCCTCGTCTTGTTCTTCTTCCTGGTCCTCGTCTTGTTCTTCTTCCTTGTCCTCGTCTTGTTCTTCTTCCTCGTCCTCGTCTTGTTCTTCTTGATCGTCCTCGTCTTGTTCTTCTTCCTTGTCCTCGTCCTGTTCTTCTTCTTTGTCCTCGTCTTGTTCTTCTTCCTCGTCCTCGTCTTGTTCTTCTTCCTTGTCCTCGTCTTGTTCTTCTTCCTTGTCCTCGTCTTGCCATCTTCTTCCTTGTCCTCGACTTGTTCTTCTTCCTGGTCCTCGTCTTGTTCTTCTTCCTTGTCCTCGTATTGTTCTTCTTCCTTGTCCTCGTCTTGTTCTTCTTCCTTGTCCTCGTCTTGTTCTTCTTCCTTGTCCTCGTCTTGTTCTTCTTCCTTGTCCTCGTCTTGTTCTTCTTCCTTGTCCTCGTCTTGTTCTTCTTCCTTGTCCTCGTCTTGCTCTTCTTCCTTGTCCTCGTCTTGTTCTTCTTCTTTGTCCTCGTCTTGTTCTTCTTCCTTGTCCTCGTCTTGTTCTTCTTCCTTGTCCTCGTCTTGTTCTTCTTCCTGGTCCTCGTCCTGTTCTTCTTCCTTGTCCTCGTCTTGTTCTTCTTCCTTGTCCTCGTCTTGCTCTTCTTCCTTGTCCTCGTCTTGTTCTTCTTCCTTGTCCTCGTCTTGTTCTTCTTCCTTGTCCTCGTCTTGTTCTTCTTCCTGGTCCTCGTGTTGTTCTTCTTCCTTGTCCTCGTCTTGTTCTTCTTCCTTGTCCTCGTCTTGTTCTTCTTCCTTGTCCTCGTCTTGTTCTTCTTCCTTGTCCTCGTCCTGTTCTTCTTCCTTGTCCTCGTCTTGTTCTTCTTCCTTGTCCTCGTCTTGCTCTTCTTCCTTGTCCTCGTCTTGTTCTTCTTCCTTGTCCTCGTCTTGTTCTTCTTCCTGGTCCTTGTCTTGTTCTTCTTCCTGGTCCTCGTCTTGTTCTTCTTCCTTGTCCTCGTCTTGTTCTTCTTCGTTGTCCTCGTCTTGTTCTTCTTCCTTGTCCTCGTCTTGTTCTTCTTCCTTGTCCTCGTCTTGTTCTTCTTCCTGGTCCTCGTCCTGTTCTTCTTCCTAGTCCTCGTCTTGTTCTTCTTCCTTGTCCTCGTCTTGTTCTTCTTCCTGGTCCTCGTCTTGTTCTTCTTCCTCGTCCTCGTCTTGTTCTTCTTCCTGGTCCTCGTCTTGTTCTTCTTCCTGGTCCTCGTCTTGTTCTTCTTCCTCGTCCTCGTCTTGTTCTTCTTCCTTATCCTCGTCTTGTTCTTCTTCCTTGTCCTCGTCTTGTTCTTCTTCCTGGTCCTCGTCCTGTTCTTCTTCCTTGTCCTCGTCTTGTTCTTCTTCCTTGTCCTCGTCTTGTTCTTCTTCCTGGTCCTCGTCTTGTTCTTCTTCCTCGTCCTCGTCTTGTTCTTCTTCCTGGTTCTCGTCTTGTTCTTCTTCCTGGTCCTCGTCTTGTTCTTCTTCCTGGTCCTCGTCTTGTTCTTCTTCCTTGTCCTCGTCTTGTTCTTCTTCCTGGTCCTCGTCTTGTTCTTCTTCCTTGTCCTCGTCTTGTTCTTCTTCCTTGTCCTCGTCCTATTCTTCTTCCTTGTCCTCGTCTTGTTCTTCTTCCTCGTCCCCGTCTTGTTCTTCTTCCTTGTCCTCGTCTTGTTCTTCTTCCTTGTCCTCGTCTTGTTCTTCTTCCTTGTCCTCGTCTTGTTCTTCTTCCTGGTCCTCGTCTTGTCATCTTCTTCCTTGTCCTCGTCTTGCCATCTTCTTCCTTGTCCTCGACTTGTTCTTCTTCCTTGTCCTCGTCTTGTTCTTCTTCCTTGTCCTCTTCTTGTTCTTCTTCCTTGTCCTCGTCTTGTTCTTCTTCATTGTCCTCGTCTTGCCATCTTCTTCCTTGTCCTCGTCTTGCCATCTTCATCCTTGTCCTCGACTTGTTCTTCTTCCTTGTCCTCGTCTTGTTCTTCTTCCTTGTCCTCGACTTGTTCTTCTTCCTTGTCCTCGTCTTGTTCTTCTTCCTTGTCCTCGTCTTGCCATCTTCTTCCTGGTCCTCGTCTTGTTCTTCTTCCTTGTCTTCGTCTTGCCATCTTCTTCCTTGTCCTCGTCTTGTTCTTCTTCCTTGTCCTCGTCTTGTTCTTCCTCCTTGTCCTCGTCTTGTTCTTCTTCCTTGTCCTCGTCTTGTTCTTCTTCCTGGTCCTCGTCCTGTTCTTCTTCCTGGTCCTCGTCTTGTTCTTCTTCCTTGTCCTCGTCTTGTTCTTCTTCCTGGTCCTCGTGTTGTTCTTCTTCCTGGTCCTCGTCTTGTTCTTCTTCCTTGACCTCGTCTTGTTCTTCTTCCTGGTCCTCGTCTTGTTCTTCTTCCTGGTCCTCGTCCTGTTCTTCTTCCTTGTCCTCGTCTTGTTCTTCTTCCTTGTCCTCGTCTTGTTCTTCTTCCTGGTCCTCGTCTTGTTCTTATTCCTGGTCTTCGTGTTGTTCTTCTTCCTGGTCCTCGTCTTGTTCTTCTTCCTTGTCCTCGTCTTGTTCTTCTTCCTGGTCCTCGTCTTGTTCTTCTTCCTGGTCCTCGTCTTGTTCTTCTTCCTTGTCCTCGTCTTGTTCTTCTTCCTGGTCCTCGTCTTGTTCTTCTTCCTGGTCCTCGTCTTGTTCTTATTCCTGGTCTTCGTGTTGTTCTTCTTCCTGGTCCTCGTCTTGTTCTTCTTCCTTGTCCTCGTCTTGTTCTTCTTCCTGGTCCTCGTCTTGTTCTTCTTCCTGGTCCTCGTCTTGTTCTTCTTCCTTGTCCTCGTCTTGTTCTTCTTCCTGGTCCTCGTCTTGTTCTTCTTCCTTGTCCTCTCTGTTCTTCTTCCTTGTCCTCTCTGTTCTTCTTCCTGGTCCTCGTCTTGTTCTTCTTCCTGGTCCTCGTCTTGTTCTTCTTCCTGGTCCTCGTCTTGTTCTTCTTCCTTGTCCTCGTCTTGTTCTTCTTCCTTGTCCTCGTCTTGTTCTTCTTCCTTGTCCTCTCTGTTCTTCTTCCTCGTCCTCGTCTTGTTCTTCTTCCTTGTTCTCTCTGTTCTTCTTCCTTGTCCTCTCTGTTCTTCTTCCCCGTCCTCGTCTTGTTCTTCTTCCTTGTCCTCTCTGTTCTTCTTCCTCGTCATCGTCTTGTTCTTCTTCCTGGTCCTCGTCTTGTTCTTCTTCCTTGTCCTCGTCTTGTTCTTCTTCCTGGTCCCCGTCTTGTTCCTCTTCCTCGTCCTCGTCCTGTTCTTCTTCCTCGTCCTCGTCTTGTTCTTCCTCCTTGTCCTCGTCCTGTTCTTCTTCCTTGTCCTCTCTGTTCTTCTTCCTCGTCCTCGTCCTGTTCTTCTTCCTTGTCCTCGTCTTGTTCTTCTTCGTTGTTCTATCCGTTCTTCTTCCTTGTCCTCTCTGTTCTTCTTCCTTGTCCTCGTCTTGTTCTTCTTCCTGGTCCTCGTCTTGTTCTTCTTCCTTGTCCTCTCTGTTCTTCTTCCTTGTCCTCTCTGTTCTTCTTCCTCGTCCTCGTCTTGTTCTTCTTCCTTGTCCTCTCTGTTATTCTTCCTTGTCCTTTCTGTTCTTCTTCCTTGTCCTCGTCCTGTTCTTCTTCCTTGTCCTCTCTGTTATTCTTCCTTGTCCTTTCTATTCTTCTTCCTTGTCCTCGTCCTGTTCTTCTTCCTAGTCCTCGTCTTGTTCTTCTTCCTGGTCCTCATCTTGTTCTTCTTCCTTGTCCTCGACTTGTTCTTCTTCCTGGTCCTTGTCTTGTTCTTCTTCCTTGTCCTCGTATTGTTCTTCTTCCTGGTCCTCGTCTTGTTCTTCTTCCTTGTCCTCGTCTTGTTCTTCTTCCTGGTCCTCGTCTTGTTCTTCTTCCTGGTCCTCGTCTTGTTCTTCTTCCTTGTCCTCGTCTTCTTCTTCTTCCTTGTCCTCGTCTTGTTCTTCTTCCTGGTCCTCGTCTTGTTCTTCTTCCTGGTCCTCGTCTTGTTCTTCTTCCTGGTCCTCGTCTTGTTCTTCTTCCTGGTCCTCGTCTTGTTCTTCTTCCTTGTCCTCGTCTTGTTCTTCTTCCTGGTCCTCGTCTTGTTCTTCTTCTTCCTGGTCCTCGTCTTGCCATCTTCTTCCTTGTCCTCGTCTTGTTCTTCTTCCTTTTCCTCGTCTTGCCATCTTCTTCCTGGTCCTCGTCTTGTTCTTCTTCCTGGTCGTCGTCTTGGCATCTTCTTTCTGGGCCTCTTCTTGTTCTTCTTCCTGGTCCTCGTCTTGTTCTTCTTCCTGGTCGTCGTCTTGGCATCTTCTTTCTGGTCCTCTTCTTGTTCTTCTTCCTGGTCCTCGTCTTGTTCTTCTTCCTTGTCCTCGTCTTGTTCTTCTTCCTAGTCCTCGTCTTGTTCTTCTTCCTTGTCCTCGTCTCTTTCTTCTTCCTTGTCCCCGTATTGTTCTTCTTCCTTGTCCACGTCTTGTTCTTCTTCCTTGTCCTCGTCTTGTTCTTCTTCCTTGTCCTCGTCTTGTTCTTCTTCCTTGTCCTCGTCTTGTTCTTCTTCCTTGTCCTCGTCTTGTTCTTCTTCCTTGTCCTCGTCTTGTTCTTCTTCCTTGTCCTCTCTGTTCTTCTTCCTGGTCCTCGTCTTGTTCTTCTTCCTGGTCCTCGTCTTGTTCTTCTTCCTGGTCCTCGTCTTGTTCTTCTTCCTTGTCCTCGTCTTGTTCTTCTTCCTTGTCCTCGTCTTGTTCTTCTTCCTTGTCCTCTCTGTTCTTCTTCCTCGTCCTCGTCTTGTTCTTCTTCCTTGTTCTCTCTGTTCTTCTTCCTTGTCCTCTCTGTTCTTCTTCCTCGTCCTCGTCTTGTTCTTCTTCCTTGTCCTCTCTGTTCTTCTTCCTCGTCATCGTCTTGTTCTTCTTCCTGGTCCTCGTCTTGTTCTTCTTCCTTGTCCTCGTCTTGTTCTTCTTCCTGGTCCCCGTCTTGTTCCTCTTCCTCGTCCTCGTCCTGTTCTTCTTCCTCGTCCTCGTCTTGTTCTTCCTCCTTGTCCTCGTCCTGTTCTTCTTCCTTGTCGTCTCTGTTCTTCTTCCTCGTCATCGTCCTGTTCTTCTTCCTTGTCCTCGTCTTGTTCTTCTTCGTTGTTCTATCCGTTCTTCTTCCTTGTCCTCTCTGTTCTTCTTCCTTGTCCTCGTCTTGTTCTTCTTCCTGGTCCTCGTCTTGTTCTTCTTCCTTGTCCTCTCTGTTCTTCTTCCTTGTCCTCTCTGTTCTTCTTCCTCGTCCTCGTCTTGTTCTTCTTCCTTGTCCTCTCTGTTATTCTTCCTTGTCCTTTCTGTTCTTCTTCCTTGTCCTCGTCCTGTTCTTCTTCCTTGTCCTCTCTGTTATTCTTCCTTGTCCTTTCTGTTCTTCTTCCTTGTCCTCGTCCTGTTCTTCTTCCTAGTCCTCGTCTTGTTCTTCTTCCTGGTCCTCATCTTGTTCTTCTTCCTTGTCCTCGACTTGTTCTTCTTCCTGGTCCTTGTCTTGTTCTTCTTCCTTGTCCTCGTATTGTTCTTCTTCCTGGTCCTCGTCTTGTTCTTCTTCCTTGTCCTCGTCTTGTTCTTCTTCCTGGTCCTCGTCTTGTTCTTCTTCCTGGTCCTCGTCTTGTTCTTCTTCCTTGTCCTCGTCTTGTTCTTCTTCCTTGTCCTCGTCTTGTTCTTCTTCCTGGTCCTCGTCTTGTTCTTCTTCCTGGTCCTCGTCTTGTTCTTCTTCCTGGTCCTCGTCTTGTTCTTCTTCCTGGTCCTCGTCTTGTTCTTCTTCCTTGTCCTCGTCTTGTTCTTCTTCCTGGTCCTCGTCTTGTTCTTCTTCTTCCTGGTCCTCGTCTTGCCATCTTCTTCCTTGTCCTCGTCTTGTTCTTCTTCCTTTTCCTCGTCTTGCCATCTTCTTCCTGGTCCTCGTCTTGTTCTTCTTCCTGGTCGTCGTCTTGGCATCTTCTTTCTGGGCCTCTTCTTGTTCTTCTTCCTGGTCCTCGTCTTGTTCTTCTTCCTGGTCGTCGTCTTGGCATCTTCTTTCTGGTCCTCTTCTTGTTCTTCTTCCTGGTCCTCGTCTTGTTCTTCTTCCTTGTCCTCGTCTTGTTCTTCTTCCTAGTCCTCGTCTTGTTCTTCTTCCTTGTCCTCGTCTCTTTCTTCTTCCTTGTCCCCGTCTTGTTCTTCTTCCTTGTCCACGTTTTGTTCTTCTTCCTTGTCCTCGTCTTGTTCTTCTTCCTTGTCCTCGTCTTGTTCTTCTTCCTTGTCCTCGTCTTGTTCTTCTTCCTTGTCCTCGTCTTGTTCTTCTTCCTTGTCCTCGTCTTGTTCTTCTTCCTTGTCCTCGTCTTGTTCTTCTTCCTTGTCCTCGTCTTGTTCTTCTTCCTTGTACTCGTCTTGTTCTTCTTCCTTGTCCTCGTCTTGTTCTTCTTCTTCGTCCTCGTCTTGTTCTTCTTCCTTGTCCTCGTCTTGTTCTTATTCCTTGTCCTCGTCTTGTTCTTCTTCCTGGTCCTCGTCTTGTTCTTCTTCCTTGTCCTCGTCTTGTTCTTCTTCCTTGTACTCGTCTTGTTCTTCTTCCTTGTCATCGTCTTGTTCTTCTTCTTCGTCCTCGTCTTGTTCTTCTTCCTTGTCCTCGTCTTGTTCTTCTTCCTGGTCCTCGTCTTGTTCTTCTTCCTGGTCCTCGTCTTGTTCTTCTTCCTTGTCCTCGTCTTGTTCTTCTTCCTGGTCCTCGTCCTTTTCTTCTTCCTGGTCCTCGTCTTGTTCTTCTTCCTGGTCCTCGTCTTGTTCTTCTTCCTGGTCCTCGTCTTGTTCTTCTTCCTTGTCCTCGTCTTGTTCTTCTTCCTCGTCCTCGTCTTGTTCTTCTTGATCGTCCTCGTCTTGTTCTTCTTCCTGGTCCTCGTCTTGTTCTTCTTCCTGGTCCTCGTCTTGTTCTTCTTCCTTGTCCTCGTCTTGTTCTTCTTCCTTTTCCTTGTCTTGTTATTCTTCCTTGTCCTCGTCTTGTTCTTCTTCCTCGTCCTCGTCCTGTTCTTCTTCCTGGTCCTCGTCTTGTTCTTCTTCCTTGTCCTCGTCCTGTTCTTCTTACTCGTCCTCGTCCTGCTCTTCTTCCTTGTCCTCTCTGTTCTTTTTCCTCGTCCTCGTCCTGTTCTTCTTCCCTGTCCTCGTCTTGTTCTTCTTCCTTGTCCTCTCTGTTCTTCTTCCTTGTCCTCGTCCTGTTCTTCTTCCTTGTCCTCGTCTTATTGTCCTTCCTTGTCCTCTCTGTTCTTCTTCCTCGTCCTCGTCTTGTTCTTCTTCCTCGTCCTCGTCTTGTTCTTCTTCCTCGTCCTCTCTGTTCTTCTTCCTCGTCCTCGTCCTGTTCTTCTTCCTTGTCCTCATCTTGTTCTTCTTCCTTGTCCTCTCTGTTCTTCTTCCTTGTCCTCTCTGTTCTTCTTCTTCGTCCTCGTCTTGTTCTTCTTCCTTGTCCTCTCTGTTCTTCTTCCTCGTCCTCGTCTTGTTCTTCTTCCTTGACCTCTCTGTTCTTCTTCCTTGTCCTCGTCCTGTTCTTCTTCCTGGTCCTCGTCTTGTTCTTCTTCCTTGTCCTCTCTGTTCTTCTTCCTCGTCCTCGTCCTGTTCTTCTTCCTTGTCCTCGTCTTGTTCTTCTTCCTTATCCCCTCTGTTCTTCTTCCTTGTCCTCCTCCTGTTCTTCTTCCTGGTCCTAGTCTTGATCTTCTTCCTTGTCCTCCTCCTGTTCTTCTTCCTGGTCCTAGTCTTGATCTTCTTCCTTGTCCTCTCTGTTCTTCTTTCTTGTCCTGTCTGTTCTTCTTCCTTGTCCTCTCTGTTCTTCTTCCTCGTCCTCGTCTTGTTCTTCATCCTTATCCTCTCTGTTCTTCTTCCTCGTCCTCTCTGTTCTTCTTCCTCGTCCTCTCTGTTCTTCTTCCTTGTCCTCTCTGTTCTTCTTCCTTGTCCTCTCTGTTCTTCTTCCATGTCCTCGTCTTGTTCTTCTTCCTGGTCTTCGTCTAGTTCTTCTTCCTGGTCCTCGTCTTGTTCTTCTTCCTGGTCCTCGTCTTGTTCTTCTTCCTTGTCCTCGTCTTTTTCTTCTTCCTTGTCCTCGTCATGTTCTTCTTCCTGGTCCTCGTCTTGTTCTTCTTCCTGGTCCTCGTCTTGTTCTTCTTCCTGGTCCTCGTCTTGTTCTTCTTCCTGGTCCTCGTCTTGTTCTTCTTCCTTGTCCTCGTCTTGTTCTTCTTCCTGGTCCTCGTCTTGTTCTTCTTCTTCCTGGTCCTCGTCTTGCCATCTTCTTCCTTGTCCTCGTATTGTTCTTCTTCCTGGTCCTCGTCTTGTTCTTCTTCCTTGTCCTCTCTGTTCTTCTTCTTCGTCCTCGTCTTGTTCTTCTTCTTTGTCATCGTCTTGTTCTTCTTCCTCGTCCTCGTCTTGTTCTTCTTCCTTGTCCTCTCTGTTCTTCTTCCTCGTCCTCGTCTTGTTCTTCTTCCTTGTCCTCTCTGTTCTTCTTCCTTGTCCTCTCTGTTCTTCTTCCTTTTACTCGTCTTGTTCTTCTTCCTCCTCCTCGTCTTGTTCTTCTTCCTTGTCCTCTCTGTTCTTCTTCCTTGTCCTCTCTGTTCTTCTTCCTTGTCCTCTCTGTTCTTCTTCCTCGTCCTCGTCTTGTTCTTCTTCCTTGTCCTCTCTGTTCTTCTTCCTTGTCCTCTCTGTTCTTCTTCCTTGTCCTCTCTGTTCTTCTTCCTCGTCCTCGTCTTGTTCTTCTTCCTTGTCCTCGTCTTGTTCTTCTTCCTTGTCCTCGTCTTGTTCTTCTTCCTCGTCCTCGTCTTGTTCTTCTTCCTCGTCCTCGTCTTGTTCTTCTTCCTCGTCCTCGTCTTGTTCTTCTTCCTTGTCCTCGTCTTGTTCTTCTTCCTTTTCCTTGTCTTGTTATTCTTCCTTGTCCTCGTCTTGTTCTTCTTCCTCGTCCTCGTCCTGTTCTTCTTCCTGGTCCTCGTCTTGTTCTTCTTCCTTGTCCTCGTCCTGTTCTTCTTACTCGTCCTCGTCCTGCTCTTCTTCCTTGTCCTCTCTGTTCTTTTTCCTCGTCCTCGTCCTGTTCTTCTTCCCTGTCCTCGTCTTGTTCTTCTTCCTTGTCCTCTCTGTTCTTCTTCCTTGTCCTCGTCCTGTTCTTCTTCCTTGTCCTCGTCTTATTGTTCTTCCTTGTCCTCTCTGTTCTTCTTCCTCGTCCTCGTCTTGTTCTTCTTCCTCGTCCTCGTCTTGTTCTTCTTCCTCGTCCTCTCTGTTCTTCTTCCTCGTCCTCGTCCTGTTCTTCTTCCTTGTCCTCATCTTGTTCTTCTTCCTTGTCCTCTCTGTTCTTCTTCCTTGTCCTCTCTGTTCTTCTTCTTCGTCCTCGTCTTGTTCTTCTTCCTTGTCCTCTCTGTTCTTCTTCCTCGTCCTCGTCTTGTTCTTCTTCCTTGACCTCTCTGTTCTTCTTCCTTGTCCTCGTCCTGTTCTTCTTCCTGGTCCTCGTCTTGTTCTTCTTCCTAGTCCTCGTCTTGTTCTTCTTCCTTGTCCTCTCTGTTCTTCTTCCTCGTCCTCGTCCTGTTCTTCTTCCTTGTCCTCGTCTTGTTCTTCTTCCTTATCCCCTCTGTTCTTCTTCCTTGTCCTCCTCCTGTTCTTCTTCCTGGTCCTAGTCTTGATCTTCTTCCTTGTCCTCCTCCTGTTCTTCTTCCTGGTCCTAGTCTTGATCTTCTTCCTTGTCCTCTCTGTTCTTCTTCATTGTCCTCTCTGTTCTTCTTCCTTGTCCTCTCTGTTCTTCTTCCTCGTCCTCGTCTTGTTCTTCATCCTTATCCTCTCTGTTCTTCTTCCTCGTCCTCTCTGTTCTTCTTCCTCGTCCTCTCTGTTCTTCTTCCTTGTCCTCTCTGTTCTTCTTCCTTGTCCTCTCTGTTCTTCTTCCATGTCCTCGTCTTGTTCTTCTTCCTGGTCTTCGTCTAGTTCTTCTTCCTGGTCCTCGTCTTGTTCTTCTTCCTGGTCCTCGTCTTGTTCTTCTTCCTTGTCCTCGTCATGTTCTTCTTCCTTGTCCTCGTCTTGTTCTTCTTCCTGGTCCTCGTCTTGTTCTTCTTCCTGGTCCTCGTCTTGTTCTTCTTCCTGGTCCTCGTCTTGTTCTTCTTCCTGGTCCTCGTCTTGTTCTTCTTCCTTGTCCTCGTCTTGTTCTTCTTCCTGGTCCTCGTCTTGTTCTTCTTCTTCCTGGTCCTCGTCTTGCCATCTTCTTCCTTGTCCTCGTCTTGTTCTTCTTCCTGGTCCTCGTCTTGTTCTTCTTCCTTGTCCTCTCTGTTCTTCTTCTTCGTCCTCGTCTTGTTCTTCTTCTTTGTCATCGTCTTGTTCTTCTTCCTCGTCCTCGTCTTGTTCTTCTTCCTTGTCCTCTCTGTTCTTCTTCCTCGTCCTCGTCTTGTTCTTCTTCCTTGTCCTCTCTGTTCTTCTTCCTTGTCCTCTCTGTTCTTCTTCCTTTTACTCGTCTTGTTCTTCTTCCTCCTCCTCGTCTTGTTCTTCTTCCTTGTCCTCTCTGTTCTTCTTCCTTGTCCTCTCTGTTCTTCTTCCTTGTCCTCTCTGTTCTTCTTCCTCGTCCTCGTCTTGTTCTTCTTCCTTGTCCTCTCTGTTCTTCTTCCTTGTCCTCTCTGTTCTTCTTCCTTGTCCTCTCTGTTCTTCTTCCTCGTCCTCGTCTTGTTCTTCTTCCTTGTCCTCGTCTTGTTCTTCTTCCTTGTCCTCGTCTTGTTCTTCTTCCTCGTCCTCGTCTTGTTCTTCTTCCTCGTCCTCGTCTTGTTCTTCTTCCTCGTCCTCGTCTTGTTCTTCTTCCTGGTCCTCGTCTTGTTCTTCTTCCTCGTCCTCGTCTTGTTCTTCTTCCTGGTCCTCGTCTTGTTCTTCTTCCTCGTCCTCGTCTTGTTCTTCTTCCTGGTCCTCGTCTTGTTCTTCTTCCTCGTCCTCGTCTTGTTCTTCTTCCTCGTCCTCGTCTTGTTCTTCTTCCTTGTCCTCGTCTTGTTCTTCTTCCTTGTCCTCGTCTTGTTCTTCTTCCTCGTCCTCGTCTTGTTCTTCTTCCTGGTCCTCGTCTTGTTCTTCTTCCTTGTCCTCGTCTTGTTCTTCTTCCTTGTCCTCGTCTTGTTCTTCTTCCTCGTCCTCGTCTTGTTCTTCTTCCTTGTCCTCGTCTTGTTCTTCTTCCTTGTCCTCTCTGTTCTTCTTCCCCGTCCTCGTCCTGTTTTTCTTCCTTGTCCTCGTCTTGTTCTTCTTCCTTGTCCTCTCTGTTCTTCTTCCTTGTCCTCTCTGTTCTTCTTCCTCGTCCTCGTCTTGTTCTTCTTACTTGTCCTCTCTGTTCTTCTTCCTCGTCCTCTCTGTTCTTCTTCTTCGTCCTCTCTGTTCTTCTTTCTTGTCCTCTTTGTTCTTCTTCCTTGTCCTCTCTGTTCTTCTTCCTTGTCCTCGTCTTGTTCTTCTTCCTTGTCCTCTCTGTTCTTCTTCCTCGTCCTCGTCTTGTTCTTCTTCCTTGTCCTCGTCTTGTTCTTCTTCCTTTTCCTCTCTGTTCTTCTTCCTCGTCCTCGTCCTGTTCTTCTTCCTCGTCCTCGTCTTTTTCTTCTTCCTTGTCCTCGTCCTGTTCTTCTTCCTTGTCCTCTCTGTTCTTCTTCCTCGTCCTCGTCCTGTTCTTCTTCCTTGTCCTCGTCTTGTTCTTCTTCCTCGTCCTCGTCCTGTTGTTCTTCCTCGTCCTCGTCTTTTTCTTCTTCCTTGTCCTCGTCCTGTTCTTCTTCCTTGTCCTCTCTGTTCTTCTTCCTCGTCCTCGTCCTGTTCTTCTTCCTTGTCCTCGTCTTGTTCTTCTTCCTTGTCCTCGTCCTGTTCTTCTTCCTTGTCCTCGTCTTGTTCTTCTTCCTTGTCCTCGTCTTGTTCTTCTTCCTTGTCCTCGTCCTGTTCTTCTTCCTTGTCCTCGTCTTGTTCTTCTTCCTTGTCCTCGTCTTGTTCTTCTTCCTTGTCCTCGTCTTGTTCTTCTTCCTTGTCCTCGTCTTGTTCTTCTTCCTCGTCCCCGTCTTGTTCTTCTTCCTTGTCCTCGTCTTGTTCTTCTTCCTTGTCCTCGTCTTGTTCTTCTTCCTTGTCCTCGTCTTGTTCTTCTTCCTCGTCCCCGTCTTGTTCTTCTTCCTTGTCCTCGTCTTGTTCTTCTTCCTTGTCCTCTCTGTTCTTCTTCCTTGTCCTCTCTGTTCTTCTTCCTTGTCCTCTCTGTTCTTCTTCCTCGTCCCCGTCTTGTTCTTCTTCCTTGTCCTCGTCCTGTTCTTCTTCCTCGTCCTCTCTGTTCTTCTTCGTCGTCCTCTCCGTTCTTCTTCCTTGTCCTCTCTGTTCTTCTTCCTCGTCCTCTCTGTTCTTCTTCCTCGTCCTCTCTGTTCTTCTTCCTCGTCCTCTCTGTTCTTCTTCCTCGTCCTCTCTGTTCTTCTTCCTCGTCCTCTCTGTTCTTCTTCCCGTCCTTGGTTGATATTCAGTTCATGGTTTTGTCTATCTGTTATAATTCATCCGCCCCGTCATACGTCCTGCACAATTCTACTTCTGATGTAGCATGAATTTTGTTATGTCCGTGACTGCTGTTGGCGATAGTGATGAGTTGCTTGTACTTTATTACCGTAACTAAAAGGCTTAGGTAAGTATGTAAGCTTACTTTATTGCCAAGCCTGTTATTGAGTGATGTTATATTTATGTAATGACGCCTGTACCATGTATGGGCTCTTAACCGTTCAGTGAAAGTGGCTCTCCCCCCAAGGGATAGTGAAGTAATTCTTATCTGACCATATTTTATCCCCGGACCCTTTTACTTTGCATACTCCAGGGGCACCCATCCCCCTTCCGGTTACACTGAGCATATGTTCCTTAAGCTGGATTTTCATGTGTACGGAAAAGAAGCTGCAATGGAAACGTCAAAAACCGGCAAGTAGTGAAATAGAAAGAAATGCTTTCAAACGCAGTTTCCGTACACATGGAAACACTCTCTCTCTTTTTACTACTTGACAGATTCCCTGACGTTTCCGTTGTCGTTTCAGTTTCCGTACACATGAAAACACGGCTTTATAGATGGCCCGGTATGTTGGCTGGGTTTTTTTTTTTAGCAGGATTACGAAACGAAAATAATTCCTGTCATTATGATATTATGTGTGACAGATGACGTGGAATGGGTGCGGGTGGGGAGTAGCTAACAGGGAACACACACAGACAGCGAGACAGATTCAATGACATGTCGTCAAGGGGACATAACTGAGAGGAAGTTGGGCAAACTAAGGACTAGGCTCGTCCTATTGCCATCGAAACGAGTTAGGACTCGTGCCCAATGCTACACCCACGGATAAATTTGATTAGAGTGATCATCCTTCTATATTATTATATTGGATATAAATTTTGGATATAAATATTGCCGTCTCATTAAGGAAACGAGTTCGGATTCATTCATAATACCGCCGATAAATTTGCTTAGATTGATTGTCACGCTATGTCGGATTTAAATTAGAATGTTGTTACAAGTACGTACGCCCCCGAAGTTTTTTGCTGTAGGGGTACCGTATTTTAAAGCCTTTTCTGACTACAGAGCTCGAGAGCTCCTCCCGAAATACTCCTAACAACAGCCTAAATGAAATATTCTTTCAGATTTTTTTGTGTGTTTTCCTTCTGTATTTTGGTTGAAAGGGTATTGGGCAGGGTTAGGGATTCGATAAGACTTAAGGCTGAGGATGAGGACGGGGTTAGGGATAGGTGCTCGTCTCTAGCGCAAAACGCTTTGGGGTGCTTACTATACGTACTTTTAACAACAGCCTTTAAATTTGTGTATACACAAATTACCATTTCATGACATATAAATATGCCAGACTCATTGCAATTCATTTAGGTATAGATTCGTTTATATTTATTGCAATTCTGAGATATCTATTTCCATGGACTAAGCAGTGAATAAATTTTGCTTAGACTTATATATCTAGATCTATATGAGCTATCTATTTCCATGGACTAAGCAGTGAATAAATTTTGCTTAGACTTATATATCTAGATCTATATCGGATACAAATTTGTGTATATGTCTCACACCCAGTCAAAATGAGTCGTATGTCGAATTTTTACTACAATGAAGTTAATGGTATCATGTTAAAGCTTATTGTATGCACTTTCACTACGTAAAAATTAAGCTACTCATATGTAATTAATGTTTTCTAGTGCAGAAATAAATGAACTTTTCATTCCCGAAATAAAAAAAAGTCAATGTTGAACCCCTGATTTCATTCAGCTCCTGATTTCTTTGATTCCAGTCCAGCCACAAGACATATTGTTATACAAATTACCACGTTATCACGTATATTAATATATACAAGACTAATTGTAATTCAAATAATTATGTATAAATTTGTTTAGATTTATTGCGATTCTCAGATATAAATTTTCCTGGACTAACTAGTGGTACCCGGTGTAAGTGGTGTCTAGTTCGAATCCCGTATGGGACCAGGACATTTTGTGAAGACACGAAGTTCAGTTTTGATAACAGTGGTATTGAAAAAGCCAAATCAAATATATTTTGTTTTAAGATTTAAACTACAACAACAAAATAGAATAGAAAAACAACGGCAGTGACAACAACAATAATAACAATAACAAGAACAACAACAAAGCACATTGGCGGGAACTGAACTCTGGGCTTGTACAAATCGGGGTGATCTCTCTATCAAGTCAGCAACAAGGCAGTCGGGAGAATGGGTCATCGGTTTGAAATGAAAACGAGACTGTCTTGAATGAAACACCCTGCCCATCTCTGATCAACATAAAATATGGCTGGACGTTCAACACAACTTGGTATATTCAGTGGATGTTGTTACAAATATGCACATCCCCGAATTTTTGTTGGGGCTAGGGGAACAGTATTTTAAAGCCTTTTGTGACGCCAGAGCTAGAGAGCTCCTCCCGAAATGCTCCTTGACAAGAGCCTTAATTAATTATGATTAATTATTCTTTTCAGATTTTTGTTTCCTCCCGTTTTTTGGTTGAAAAATGAAAGGGTAGGGGGCAGAGTTAGGGATTCGATAAGATTTAGGGTTGAGGATAAGGACGGGTGTGATAGTACTTATATGTACGCGCCCCTAGCGCCAAACGCTTGGGACGCGTACATACTTACAACAACAGCCATTTTCAATATATTCAGCTTCATCTGGAAACTGTAGCCCTACTGAAGCCACTTCCTAAACCGGTGAATAAAATTCTGGAAAATTTGTTTGCCCAATACAACATATCATATCCCCTCCCTCCCTGTTCGAGCCATTCAGTCCCATCGGAATAACGAAATAGATTATTTGCACAAACTGACCATAAACACATGTGACAATGTACTGTTTTTGAAGGATCGGGTTACAAACAAATGTCACACATGAATTTACATGAGCTGCAACATACACAGTTACCATGTCTGATCAGCCGAAACACGAGGAGCCCCAGTAGCCTCTGTAATTTGTTTGTGTCGTTGAGAAAAAAAACAACAAAATCACCAAAACATTTCACAATGGAGAGATATCGAGGGGATATTTGCCATATTGTTATATGCGACATTTTGCCAATTTTGAGATATTGTCCTGAAAGTGGTTCTCCCACTCCTAATTTCATTGTGAAAAAGTGTCATTCCAATCGGTTAAAAACTTTTCGAGATATGTATTTGTGACGTAACGTTTTATGCGTTTTACTGATCTTGTCCACAGCATCCGCTCCGCTCCGCTATTTTTATGGAAAATGACGAATGAAAAAGTAAAGCACTCTTTGCCTCTATAGCGGTGAGGAGCGGAGCGGAACGGATGCTGCGGACAAGTATACAGAGGCAAAGAGTGTTTTACTTTGTCATACGTTTTTTTTTTTTTTCAGTAAAAAATAGCCGAGCTGATGCTGTGGTTAAGGCCAGATATCCCTTTTGCCAACAAAAACTTCAATCCACATTTTCTGGTAAAGGCAAAATTGCCCAAACAACAATATGGCACATACCTGACGATATTTACTGATATTCCCTGCCCTATTCTGTGCAGTCGTTAACTTCACTCAGCAATCAAAATAAAATCATCACACACACACAAAAAAAAGATAATAAATAAATAACGCATACTTATACTTGGACGTCATATAACATGTGTTCTAGTTCATTCTAGAAGATACTCTCCGATTCCCAGTGCCAGGTCTGCTCTCCAAGTTACACGACCAGACTGGGAATCCAGAACATTCTCAGATAGCTGCACAGCCGGGTCTTTCTTAAAACTCAAGTGACCACTTTTAATTCACCACCACCGCCACCACCACCACCACCACCACCACCACTACCACCATCCTCCTCCACCAACACCACTACCGCCACCACCACCACCACCACCACCATTATCACCAGTGATTACTTTCTATCTAGTGGAGGTTTGGGGGCAGTATAGTGTACCGCATCACCACCGTTAGCTCATTTATTTGTTCATACATTCCTGTCACCATTAAGTGTACTTGATCTACGCTGTAGTAATAACCACCGTGTTGTCTTGTACGAAACAGTACTTGTAGAACACTGTCTGCAAAAGACATGCCTCCCAGCTTTGGAAATGCAGAAGCTGACCTGATTCCCAGACAAACGACAGAGCTCAAAACATATGCCAAAGCACAAATCGATAACACCACCGAAGTAATGAAGAAAACGAAAAGAACGTGACAACAATAATAACAACACAAGACAATGAAAAGGTATCTTCCCTGAGGGACACGGTCTAGAGGCAAGGTGCTCTCCTCTCATGCAAAAGGTTCCATCCGCGGTCGGCGCAGGCATGTTGGATTGGGGGGGGGGAGGGGGGGGCGAGAGGAGGGGGGGAGGAGGGGAGATCCTGTCCCTGATCCTATGGTAGGTAGGCTCGAGCACCTGGTCTTCTCGGATATGGACGAGAAGCTCGGAGGACACACCTGCACGTTACTTTGCGCACATTAAAGATACTTTGGCAGTTGAAAGTCGAGAAGAGCAGGCCGAACAAGGCCGCTACCCCCGCAAAATTCTAAAAAAAAACGAATCTTTACCCCCCCAAAAAAACACAGAAACAAGAACAAGAAAAAAAAAAGTGAGGTGTAAAAGTGAACCTCGTAAAAGAAAGACCTGAACACAGAGAGGTATTTTCCAATAATAGAGAATAATTTATTATATAACAGAACCAGTTTTGTATTGAAATTTAACCCCTTGAACAAACGTTTTAGTATATACAATAAAAAGAAAAGGTACATTCCCTTTTCATCAAGAAAATAACACACGACATTGTTCTGGGTCAATAGAGTTTGCAAGCATTACGTAACACATCGATGAAATATGAATTACTCAGGAGGCCACCCATAAAAAGGTTTCAAGTGCATTTAATTCCCCCTAAAAGTCTTGAAACATTTTTTTCCCTTTACAACGATATCTTGCCTTTATAGTGCCAATCTTGGTTTTCTTTTAAGTTAACTGTAACCAACGAAACTGTTCAATATAAATCGCCTTATGTTTTGATTTGTGAACCAGCTACAGCCACGAGTGACTTCAGAAATATAACATATTTAATAAATTTTCTTTCAGCAATTATGGTTTCTGGCGCTATACATCCATTTCTTCCGGTTTCCCCTCCACTTTCTCTGGTAGTAATATAAAGATGCCTGTGAAAGTATTCTCTCTCCCTCTGTCCGAGCTAGCTTGCCTATCAATGCTTCCTCCACTACGTCGATGATTCAAAGCCCATCATATCGATCATAAACTCCATTTACATAACGGGGTAGAGTATTTACAGAGCGGTCTGTCGTTCGGGGATTTGCACGGGTGGATTTCTCTCCAAATGCAATACTTTTCTGATGGTTTTACCCTCTAGACCTCCTCGGTGAGTTCTTTCCTTCTCTAGGGATCTCACTCGAATTCCGTTGCGCCTACACCCCCCCCCCCCCACTTCCCAACTCCTTTCGATTTTGACTCCCAGTTACGGAGAAACTGTACAGAGATGAAAACACTGGGGACCTGACAGAAAAAGTCGGAGATGAGCCAAAAAAACAAAATAGCGTTATTGTTCGCGAGGACTTGGAAAGGAAAACCCATGAAAGACAAAAAGTCAAAGAGGTTTTGAAGTTATTAGTAAGAGCGGAAGGTTTACGGTTAGAAGCCATGGCAGTCGGTTTTATAAACATTTAGCATCGTGGGAGCAGATCTTGTCTCATGGAACCTGATGATAATTGCAAGAAATTTTGTCTTGTTGAACTGTCTATTGTTGTACCCGTCACACGCAAGACCTGTTACAACTGACGCCACAAGCAGGTATAACGTGTTTCTAAGTTATGGATAAATTACCTGATATGTAAAATATGTAGGAAGTTGTACGTAGTCCATCGACCTAGGCATATGGCAAAACTCAAGACGTGGAGTATTGGAATGCAAAGATCCACCCTGATCAAGGATAAGAAATACGTTTTTTTTGGGTATTCGGACATCAAATTCATAAAATCAAATTTTAAGGACATATAATATTCCATATATATTTTACATTATATTTTCACCTTTCACCTTTCACCTTTCACCTAGGCGTTGTCCAACCACTGCAGGATGTAGCCCCTCCGACAATGCTTTCCATTCTCTTCTGTCTGTTGTTTTCCTCATCCACGTTGTTCCTCCTCTCTTTGTAATGTCGTCCTTCCATCTTCTTCCTGGTCGTCCTCTTGTTCTTTTTCCTGTCCTCGGCTGCCATTTAGTGCAGCGTTTTACGGCTCAATTCCACTTTTGTTGTAGCGTGAATTCCACCACGTCTTTTAGTTTTGTGTGTTTACGTATGTCAGCGTGGGGGATTCCATTTTGCAGTCTGATGTTAAGCATTTTTTCCCCATTGCCCTCTGGGTAGTTCTCAGTTTATTCGTGAGCTGTTTTGTGATCGGCCATGTTATATTTTATAGCACACTAAATCAAGTCTGTCTTGTCTCGGTTTTGTGGACTATAGAGTTAAATGTGACCTAGCGGGACTGAAACAAATCTGTCTCCCTTGTTATTCAAAGGAAGTACGAATCTGCATCAAAACCCGACGAACAACAGACTTGACCCAGTGATTTACTGTCCTAAGCTTTCAAGAAACTAAGTCACGCAAAGATTGTCGTCGCGGTCAGTACTCGACTGATGTGTTGGACCGCGATACAAATTTGGCGCTTTTACCCGTAGTTACTGTTGGTTTTCCTGTATCCTTCCAATGAGGTAGCGTTTCTTACGTTTAAAACAACAGAGCTCTTTTTACCACTACACCTTAACTGTGTGAAATATCTGGATGCACAAATTGATAAATTCGCACATTAAATTTAAAACCAACGACAACAACAACAAACCAAACAAGAACCGCGACGGCAGCAACAAATAACGGGGGTTCCTTTATATCCTCCATCAGAATAGTCCAGCCTAAGCCGGGCTCTACAAATGTAATGCTTTCCTCAGCATCTTGACGTGCATCATTTTATGAACCGTGATAACTTAATGCTGCATAGCAAAGTGCTGCCAAACTACCGAAAGATGGCACCGGAAGAAGGACATCTTTTTTACAAAATATAAACAGGAAAAAGCTGGGAATGTTAGACTATAAAACCCAGCGTAGAAAAGGTAGGGCTTAACATTGGAAACGGTCCTCGATGGGCATGATACGAAATACACACCTATAACTTTGTTTCCATCACCACAAACTACCTTTTTTTTCAGGAATTTTGGTGAAAATAGCATGTTTCTAGGTTTTGTGGTTGTCTCAGAGTACGAGACGAAAGTTTTGTAATTCGCTCCTATTTATAATTTTGGGTGTTAACTGCATAGTCACACTTGGTCTCAAGCGTGCAGTCGTCCACTGTGGACTCGGGTTCAGTGACCTGTGCGAATATTTTATTTACTTCTACGAGCAAAAGTTAAACTAATTGATCTACAAGCCAATAGATTAGAACATTAGCTCACGGTGAAGTGGATAGACATTTTCCCTGAGAGTTACCTCCCTGCTTCCCCTGGCAACCATTGTTTGGTACCGCACGAGCTGGTCTGTGTGGGTAGTCCCTGGTGACTTGTACCGGAGATGTTTGCCCTTTTGTCTGTCTTTGTTGTGTTAATGGAGAGTGGAAGGTCTGGCTTGAGTGCGGCATTTAGTTCATAGTTATGTAGACAGTACAGTATTCCCCTCTGCAGTTTCCATTGGCCATTTCACAATCTTTCTACCAGAGGCGTAATTGATTTGATCACCATGGAGGTTAATTAAAATGAAAAAAAAAAAGAGAGTACAGTTTATGTGGACCATATGGCCAAAATACTCAAATTAGGAATTTTTTTTTTTTTTACCAATTCATCACCCAATTTCTGAAAAACGTTATTGTAGCTTTATTTCCAACAAAAAGATTGTAAGGCCAATTAGCTAAACCAAATCCTAACTCTAACACCAATCATAAAACTTTCCAAAATAATTACACACAGCGCAAACAAAATCCACGTTAGCCGCATGGCACAATTAATACTTATTTCGATTTTTAAAAAAAGGCACACCCTTTAAAACTTGTGTTCATTAAAATTATGGATGAATTTTGTGCAGGAATATTTTGCCTAATTCTGGCATCCCAAGGCGTATGTTAAACCTGCCCACAGACTAATAAATTAACCAGACTGGAAACACAAGCTTCGGGCTGTGTCGTTTTTTTACGGAATTTTCCGAGCAGCGGTCGTATAACCAACATGGCCGCCGCTCGGGAAATTCCGATTCTAGTTCTATCTGCAGTAGAAAATTCTTTTTATTTGTCAAGATTGGTGGTACATGTATTAATTTCTTGGTGCGGAACCAAACTTCCGCGTTCAGTAGGGTCGTCAAAATGGTGTCATTCAACATTGTAGCTATGGTGAAGCGTCGGTCGTAAACATAAACCTAATATGGCGGATGGTTCATAACCTTTTGCTGTTTTGTGACGTCACACAATGGGATCATCCAGTCTGGGTATTTTATTAGTCTGTGAACCTGCCCGAACCTAGTTACGCCACTGATTTTCTACATACATCATCAATATCAATTCGTACTCTCAAAGCCCAGGTAAACGAGTTTGCAGGAGAACTGGCTACTTTGTTTTCAGATCTGGCAAATCGCTACCTCAGTTCTTGTTTCTTCTACCTCCATTTTCTGAAGAACTGGAGATCTTTTAGTGTGTAGAAGAGGTATAACAAAAGCACACTTTGACACTTGTTTTAAAATGCATTGTGGCTCTTATCAAGCTGTTTCACAGTTCTAACTCCTTATCATAATACCAAAAAACACAAACATTAATTTAACGTCGAATTTATCAGTTGTGCTAAAAAAAAAAAAAAAATGGCGTTGGAACAAACAATATGTAATTTAATATTAGTCATCATGCTACCAGATCTAACAAAAAAAAAAAAAAAAAAACTCCAATCTGGTACCACATATGAAGGTTTCATTTCTGCACCGATTGTCTGGAAATCTTAAATGTAATCTACTTTCAGACTGAAGATGATTCTTTGAAAGTTTGGGCAGCTCCGCGTATTGAAGCAGAGAAAGATACAGAAGGGCGATTTTGCCCCCTTCTGTTTCCCCCAGCAAGACAATACAGCTAGATGAGTGCCATATTTTACTAATGTTCCATGCTGTGTTATTTCATGTAATTAATATGCCTGTTTTTGAATTATATCAGAGAGTATGTATGTATAGAAAGGGTTCACTATTGGTTGATTTGCACAGCGAGACACGGGAGGCTCTGCGAAACCGCTGTTAGCATGGAGCGGAAAGTAGGTCGCTTCGGTAGACAATATCCGTTTGTGCATTTCCACGGGGTAGGATCTTACAAACGGTTTTAAATAGTTTCAATCAGCCCAAAAATATGAACAAACAACAGTGAACAGATATGCACACTATCTTTGGTGAAGAAGGTCTCTTTCAATTCTTCAATTTCTTGTTTACCCCAGCGACTAGTTTCGCGATTTGGCGGAAGTGAGATCTCTCTCTACATCAATACTCTCTGGTTATAATTATGTTCATGTAATGATGTGTCAGATGTGTGGACCATGTAGTTATGCTCCTAAATGCTCTGTAAACGTGAATTTCCCTCTTGGGATAATAAAATGGTTCTTATATGATCTTATCTCTTGTCTACTAATTTTTAGAGGGTATGTGGAGGGATAAGATGAGAAAGAGAAGTTCAGAAGGTGTGGTAGGGGGTGGCGGTGGGCAGAAGCAGATTTACCCCGGACGCGTGATTTTTTGTTCGTACGAGCTTTAGCAAACGGAGCAGCAACACACCCCCAAACACAGGACAGCTCCAACACATCCCAGGGATTTTCGGTGACGTTCAGAGTCATATTATCAGGCAGAGTAGTCCAGAGATTGCAACACCCATGGCAGTGTTCGATAGGACGAGAAATCCCTTAGCCGATGACCTGGGGTTGGGGGTGTGTGTTGCTGCCCCGCTCCTGAATTCCCCGGACACCGCCGGCTACCTCAGCTTGTAAAATAAAAATAAATAATGAAAAAAAAACCAAAAACAAAACTCTGCTGTATGATTGTATAACTGCCAATAAACGTGCTCAACTCACACTGTAGATATGAAAACTTCACATTTCATGGTTTTGGTTTTTTGTTTTGTTTAATCTAACTTCACGGATCGATGATCCTTGCTCATATCAGTGTTCATACTGGTTGTGAAGCCAAACACATAGAATCAACAATAGTTTTGACCGCATGTCGTGTTATGGGGAAATGTTTAATGAAAACTAATGCTTAAAGCAAGCTTGAAAGGCTCAACGTTGTCTAATACTGATCTTTCTTTTTTTTTTTTTTTAACACCATGTCGCTTTCTGGGGAAACGTTTATTGAAAATAGCTGCATAAAACAATCCGGACCAGCCGAACATCGTCGGATACTGAGCATGATCCGAAAAAAATTAATTATAAAATTAATTATTAATTAATTAATTATAGACTAGATCTTTAGCAGGTCCAATACTTAAACTTGTCAGTCTCCCACCCCCCGAAAAAAAATATCTCGTTCTATATCATAATGATTCACATAATGTATTATGACAATTAGTTGCCTCTCCCACCTACTCATCTCTTGCTGTCCCCCAACCAACATTACGGTACCCACTGAACATGACATGCGTGGGCTGGAAATTCAGGGCCGTCCTCAGCCCGTCTATTCAATCGACATAACAACGGATCTTTTTTATTGGTTTGTATACCGGATGTATGCCGGCCGGGCAGAAGGACGCTGTGTGGACATAACCCTAATGAAGTATCGACGCGCACAGCCATTGGACCAGTTTACGACTTGCTCACCTGCCAGTGACGGCAATGACAGCGCACGTGGGATTTGAGACTTACATCCATTCCTACAAAATCAGAAATGGGGACATGCATAATGAAGGTAAACGAGGGGACAGGCCTCAATAGTGAATATCAAGGGAGCGGAGTCAGAAAAGTCAAGGAAAACTCAAGATAAAGAGGGGCGTGCAAAGTCTAATGATGGGGGCCGGGAGATACGAGCCAAGATAATGGATAGAATAAGATGATACACCTAGAGCTTTTAGCGTGCGCAGATTTCGCACCGCCACCTAGTGGCGAATGCGCTGAAGTCTTGAACAGTGCCATATTTTACGAAGCCAAATGGGGAAAATATTGAAATTTTTTCACTGTTCAGCTATCGCTGTAGGCCTTGAATGACGTCACTTATTTTACAGTTATAACTTCAATCGCTGTAGGAAAAACTGGCTATTTTTTTTTTTTTTTTTTTTCGTCCGCTGTATCACTGTAACAAATCGGCATCACTAATTTATCATTATATCAAGCATTCTTTTCATGCAATGGACCATGAGCCCGCCCCCCCCCCCGCCTCTCTCCTCAATGCCCAAACTGTGTGCACGATTTTTTTAGAGGTGCGAAGAAGGGAGTGTCTCATATTATCGTTTCTGTTACCATTGACATTCGCTCCAAATCTGCATGTACATCCACACAGATGGATATCAATATTTATGAATCCATATACATTCAGAATATACATTTGTGAAGCAACAACCGTACGGACAAGCTAAAAAACAAACAAACAAACAAACAAAATAAACTTGCTTTCAAACCCGTGCTTGCGTTGGTTTAAACTGACGTCACAGAAGTTGTAATTCTCCAATTTTTAAAAGGCTGTTGTTATAAGAACGTACGCACCCCAAAAGCGTTTTGCGCTAAGGGCGCGTACGTACGCATACATACCTATCCTTAACCCCGTCCTTATCCTCAATCCTAAATCTTATCGAATCCCTAGCCCTACCCCTAACCCTTTCAAGCAAAATACAGGAGGAAAACAAGAAGAGAGTCTGAAAGAATGATTAATTAAGGCTGTTGTTAGGAGCATTTCTGGAGGGGCTCTCTTACTCTGGAGTCACAAAAAGCTTTAAAATACGTACCCCTTAGCGCAAGAAATTTGGGGGGGGGGGTTGTTGACGTATGTACTTGTAACAACACTCTTTTTAAAATACTTGTTCCCACAGACTAATAAATTAACCAGACAGGAAACATGAGCTTCGGGGCTGTGTCTTTTTTTTACGGAATTTCCCGAGTGGCGGCCGTATAACCAACATGGCCACCGCTCGGGAAATTCCGATTCTAGTTCTATCGGCAGTAGAATTTTCTTTTTATTTGTCGAGATTGGTTGTACATGTATTAATAATGCATTAACTTGTCTATCCTTTCATTTTATTGTCTACATCTGCCTTGTTTTTTTTATTGTTATAAATGATGGCCGTATGGTCTTTTAGCGACCGCTGCATTGTAGCTATGCTGAAGCGTCGGTCGCAACCGTAAACCTAAAATGGCGGACCTTTCGCTGTTTTGTGACGTCACACAATGGGATCATCCAGTCTGGGTATTTTATTAGTCTGTGCTTGTTCCCCAAACGGTGACGTATCAATTGCACGAAGATCTACGTCACAACTTTGGTAACGTAAAAGAAGCTTAGCGGTATATTGTACAAAATTTAACCAGTCTTTCACCCAGAGAGAGTTTTCTAAACAAACAAACAAACAACAATGACAACAAAACAACAAAATGTTCCACAGCCCATCTTACGGACTTCTCCCACAGTTCAAGAAACAAAACATTTGGGGCTCCGGCTTAAGTATTAAGATAAGGAACAGTTTCAGATCAGTTCGTCAGCACTGAGACTGGCAACATTGGGAACATCCTTATAAATGCAACATTTGTTTATTGGGGCAAAATACTTGGCATTTATCACTCGTTATCGGGAATTATCACGTCGAGGATCCACAACAGCTATAATTGCTCAACCTTTTGTACACTTAAAGTACGATAATAACCCAGTTACTTCCGGTTCAGCCCAGCCCATCTTGTTTGAAGTCCATTTTTGAGCAAAGTGTACGAGGGATTTAACTCAAGGCCGATCTCATACTGTAGAAGCCGAGACACAGAATAATTATCGAGACGGACCATTCCTTCTTCCACTATGATTAGGTCCACAACTTGAGCGCACATAATCGCGGCGAGCACTACTCACAGAGCTCTGTGATACGCTCTGTGATACTACTCTTCTTTGTTCACTGATGAAGGGGTGTGGTGCGAATTGTTGCATTGTTGACATGGATGATAAGTGCGCATGTCGATGGACGGAATTTTGAACCGTCTCGGTATCCTCTAACTATTACTTAAAGACATTTTACGATCCACAAAAAAAAAAAGGGCTGAATTTTAAACAATGCAAAATAACTTTAATTCAAATTCAAATGAGTTGGAAAAATCAAATTCTTTCCCTAACCCCGACCTTATCCTCAACCCTAAATCTTACCGAATCCTTAACCCTGCCCCCTACCCTTTCGATATAATTAATTAATAATTAATTAAGGCTGTTGGCGGGAGCATTTCGGGAGGAGCTCTCAAGCTCTGGAGTCACTAAAGGCTTTAAAATATGTGCCCCTAGCGCAAGAAACTTGGGGGAGGTACGTAGTTGTAACACTATTCTTTACATTATGAGCAATAGCAGATCAACGAACATCACTCAGTATTTTCTCTATTCGGTTTTGTAAAAAGACTAAGGAAAGTTATCCATGACGTGAATGTGCGAATCACAAGCCTATCCAACATTCGACCCACGGGTCACTATCGGTGCCACCAAAAACTTATACCCGGCCCGCATGATTTTTTTCCATCCGAGCTTTAGCAAATTCAGGAGCCGGGCAGCAACACACCCCCAAACACAGGTCATCGGCTAAGGGATTTCTCGTCCTATCGAACACTGCCATGGGTGCTGCAATCTCTGATATATATGGCTCTGAACGTCACAGAAAAGCCCTAGGATGTGTTGGAGCTGTCCTGTGTTTGGGGTCAGCAACCGGCCCGGTCAGCTCATGGCGTTTCTAATTTGTTTGTTTTTTCTGAACAAATCTAATAACTTCAACAAAAAAAACATAAAAAAAAAAAAAAAAGTTCCTAGTAAGTTTCAGAAAATTCATTATTGGGTTTCTTGTTCGTCCGTCGAGCTCGACTAAGACCATGTGGTCGTCAAGGGGAGCAGGGGGAGATGATGGTTGCCCGTAGGTGCGCAGGTGGCTGATGAGCCCAATCCTCGCACGAAAGGACCTCTGGCAGTGAGGGCAGGGAATGGTGGTTGCCAGATGAGGCTCAGCGGCCCGGGAATTGAACACGGCTATTTAAACAATTATAATATTTAAACAGTTATAATTTATGGGTCAGCGATGGGCCTAAAGTTTGCACTTGTGACCCTCGTTCAAAAATGGGTCAGGGAACTCCGCGCTAACAGTTCAACTGTACGAGTGCTTTTGTACTCATTCACCCATACGTAAGGTACAATCCAGTAATATCCGAGATCTGTACATTATCATGCTGCACATCAATGGAGCGTACAATCTCATAAATCATTCCCACAGTACTCACGATGTACTACTTTCCTGCCGGCTGCCTACAGTAAACATAAATCTTAGGTCTATCTATCTATGTGTATAATTCACAAATTCTCCACCCTCGAACGCAAAAGTTTTTTTTTTTTTTATTAGGCCACCAACAGTGACCAAATATTTTGCATGTAGGTTTCAAAGACCGTGGAGGGTACACTGATGTTTGGAGTTTTGATTCGTTTTGTTTTTGAATTTATATAAAATGCCTTGTTTCACCGTGCCACCAACAGTTGTAACTTTCAAATGTCGTGTAGGGTGTACCGAACTTTAGATTTTTTTTAGTTTGCTTTGTGTCGCTGACTGCTCGTCTCCGATCCCTTTTTTTCACGAGCACATGACCCGTGACGTGAACACAGTCTGTCGAATATAGGTCACTGCTGTCTGCTGATTTAAAGTATTCGACGCGCTCACGGCTAAAATTAGAACACAGAAATACCCTACTGCTAGCTTTGGAAATTATTTTGGTTTGCAGAGATAGATCTAGAAAGTGACAAACGGGTCAGTGCTTAGGGGAATCCGCGCGGCTTTTAAGCTTGTTATCTCTAAATTAAAGGAGTTAGTTCAGGCTTAGGTCCACCTGGACTCCAAAACAGACAATATATTTGTGCATAAAATTGTGCATAAAAAACTGCATCTCCCCTCTGCGCTCAATTATCAAGGACAACAGAGGATGAAAAAGAAAGAAAGAAATAGAAAGTTTTTGAGTTTGCGTTTGGGTTTAACAGTGCGTTGACACAATGACGGTCACTCTGCGTCTTTCACAATGTTTTTTTTCGTTATCTCATTTGGGTTAATTTTCAGCTTTCGGATTCTCTTTATGTAAAATCAAATAACCGTGAAATCAAAAATCTACCTGCAAAAGGTATGGAATGTACAGTATATCTATAGATCTGTAATATGAACTTGGTACATTTTAAGATAAAAATCTGTTAAGCCAACTTAAGATTTTTTTGCATAATGATCAGTGAGTATACTGTCTTCTTTGCAAACCACATTAACCCAGGGGACTGAAACCAGGACTGTTATTATTAAGAGTGAGGCACCTTAGAAGAGCTGAAGCATAATGGTCAGTGAGTATACTGTCTTCTTTGCAAACCACATTAACCCAGGACTGAAACCAGGACTGTTATTATTAAGAGTGAGGCACCTTAGAAGAGCTGAAGCATAATGGTCAGTGAGTATACTGTCTTCTTTGCAAATCACATTAACCCAGGACTGAAACCAGGACTGTTATTATTAAGAGTGAGGCACCTTAGAAGAGCTGAAGCATAATGGTCAGTGAGTATAGTGTCTTCTTTGCAAGCGCATTAACACAGGACTGAAGCCAGGACTGTTATTATTAAGAGTGAGGCACCTTAGAAGAACTGAAGCATAATGGTCAGTGAGTATACTGTCTTCTTTGCAAACCACATTAACCCAGGACTGAAACCAGGACTGTTATTATTAAGAGTGAGGCACCTTAGAAGAACTGAAGCTTACACAGTCAAGCCACGAACGAAAAACACTTTTCGCTCAATATCTCAGCTGTAGTTTGTTGGTGACTGGCACTATAATTATAGTAAAACAAAGTCCACCAGTTGTTGAACAGTTCAGATGGGGGGTCATTTCATACTAAAGTTATCAGTGACCGACGGATGAAACACACACCATAAGCTTGTTATTCAGGTATTTCAGTAAAAATGGCGTGTTTTTCATAGATGCTATGTTAAATTACCATTTTACGCGTGACGTAATCACTCAATATTGATCAGTAGTCGTGTGTTGCACTGAAGAAGGGTATATTTTTGTTTTTTTTCGCTCCCCCGATTCCCCCTTCCCCAAAAGCCCCGTTCTTTGTGGTTTTTGTTCTTGCTGTGGATGTATAAAAACAATGAGAGGCTCCTTTCTATCTGTTCTTTTTGTCTCTCTCCCTTTCCTTCTCTCTCTTCTTATTCTCACTTTCTGTCCTTCTCTTTCTCTTTCTTTCTCCTGATCTCTCTCTCTCTCTCTCCTCTTCTCTCCCTCTTTCTGCCTCTCACTTTATCCTTCTCTCTTGCTCCTTCTTTCTTTCTCTCTCTCCTTCTTTCTGTCTACTCTTTCTCCCTCTCTTTCTCATTCCCTCTTTCTACTTCTGCCCCTCTCTCTCTCTCTAATCTTTTCTCTCTATTTCTTCTTCTCCTCCTCCTCCTCTCTCTTTCTCCATCTCTACCCACCATCTACTTTTTTTCTCCCTCTCTCCCCTCGTCCGTGTCCCTCTATTTCTTTTTCGTTCTCCTTCTCCTTCTCTCTCTCTTTTTCTCATTCCCACTTTCTCTCATTCTACTTCCAACGGTTTCTTTCTCTTTTTTATCTGCTCTCTCTCTATCCGCCCTTTTCTCCTTCTTTCTCATTCTCGCTCTATTTGCCCCCCCCCCCCTCTCGATTTCTCTCTGCTCCCCCCTCGCTTTTTCTCTCTCGCCCAATTTATTTTTTAGATAAAACAATATCCATTACCCATTAAATAGTAGTAAATAATTACAATTACTCATACAAACGGTGACTTGATAATGTTTCCCAAATAAATGGGATTTATCGAACTTGTCACCACATTGTATTACAGTAATATATCATGTCAGTCAGTGGTCGGTTTCGCACTGTGTGACCCTCATGTTCACCAATGGTCAGTGTGAGGAATTAGGACGATTATCTAGTGAATCTTTCTCGATCTCACCCCGTCTGTCCCATCCCCGGGAAGAATCCAACCAGTCGTGGGGGAAAACTGCACCCATTTCGCCCCCTGAGCGTGATACTGTCTCCAACACCCAACAGTGGACAACCCAAGCTCCATGCCTGCCCGCATTCATCCCGTGGTCGCACGCGCGCTTGCTTGCTCGCGCGGGGGGAGAGTCGACTGTGGGAGGGAGAACAGCCGTGACAGGTCTTTTCGTCTATATTCAATTTGTGCGGTGTTTATTTGTCGCTGGGGCAAACCGCCAACGATGGCTAGCGTTGTACTCACGAGCATCATATGCTGAAGGAAAAACGCATCACACCAGTCATGTTAGTGCTCATTTGTGCCCGTGATTATGTGTTTCTTAGCCAGGTTTCTTTAAATTCTATCTCCTTCTCACTTTGAATTCAATGAGTGTGGAACGTGTGTGAACTACTTTTCGCGTGTGATGTGAGCAATTCGATTCGTGTGTACTTTCGACGAGGTCGGATTTTCAAGTGCAAGGTAACATAAAAACGCTCTGTGGAGAATCGTTTTCTTAAATCAAATATGGATCAGTTCTCACGAGGGAGGACTCCAGGACTGGCGTACCGTTGTATTTGGGAAGCTTCTGTCTTGTGTGATCGACCAGCCAGTCTGTGCAAATAATTTCAAGTGAATTTTTATGTTCTCCTCAGTTGTAAATGAAAATACTGCGTTATGGTTTAGCAAACAACTGGCCACCTTCATTGTATAATCTCAGGTATCATAATCTTGTTTATGTCACTGAAGATATCGAGCAGCGTTCTATCAGTGAGAAAAGTGGTCGATTGCAGGTATGGTCACACACGCTGTCTGATATAAACATTGCAGATTTACACAGAAATGCGTTAGGCTATAGCTATATGGATACATGTAGATCTATACGTAAAGCGATAGTTCTCTGAAATGTCACAGAGTATAGGATAGCTATCTGTATTTACTTTATAGGATAGCTATCTGTGCCATATGTGGCTCCTCGCCATGTTACTTCATGTGAAATGTCTGTTATTGAGTTATAGACATATTCAAGTAACAACACGTAAGATGTATGTATGTGTTCTTTATGAAAATGGTCTGTGGAAATGAATTTCTTTTCATGGGATAATAAAACGATTCTTTTTTGCCTACAATAATTATAAAGTTACACCTGGATGCGATAATATCACCGTTGTCGTCTACCTGTGGATTTCCCTGCCGTGGCTACAGGTGTGTTCAGCAGTATAATCCTCTACTGATTTATACAGCGATGGACACACGGAAATATATTCACACACTGCAACCAACTCGAGCCGTACTATGGTCTTGGGTGGGGGGGGGGGGGGGTGATTTCCGTATGAGTCATTTGAATCACACTATAAGGATATTACAAGGATCCGTGTGTATGTAGGCTATGTGTGTATGGGGGGGGGGGTGGGTCGAGCAAGGTGGCAGCGCCCCCTGAGTCACACAATAAGTGGTCTTGTCCACAGCACCCGTTCCGCTCCGCTCCCCACTGCTGTGGAAGCAAAGAGTGTTTTACTGTTTCATACGTCATTTTTCCGTAAAATAGCGGATCGGAGCGGATGCTGTGGACAAGACCACTTAAGTTAACACGAGGACGAGATTTCAGGAGCATCCGTGTGCGGGGGGGGGGGGGGGGTCGCAGGGTGCCAACCCGAACCCCCCCCCCCCCCTTCCTGGCAAGTTAGTCCCCGATATGGATGTTTTTAGAGTAAATGCGGGCATCGGCGATTAACACACAGGACATGAAATATGTGCAAGGCTGAAGTTGTGTAACCTCTATGGCACGAACTATTATAAAAACCACAGAAAAACTGTGGAGTCGCAGCAAAGGCTTTAAAGCAGAATAAAAAATTGCAAAAGGAAAAAGAAAACCTCCTATGGCACGGCACCCCATCCATATCTTTTATTTGTTAACATCATATTCAAGAATGGAATCTGTTATATATATCTTTCTGGCTGGGTTACAATTTTGTACGATTTGTAGTTTCCTGTGGTCATCATAAAATGGGAATTGAACAAAGAACAAAGTGAAGGGCAATGCCAGATGGTTTTTGAGTCTTTTGTATAATTTTATTTTAGACTTATACAATTAAAACAAATAATCCCTACGCCCTACCCCCAACTGCACTGTGGCGACGACTTTTCTGCATCAGTTGTAACTGGGCTGGAAATGACACTGAGGCAAGTTTCCCAAATGGGATCGAAGAAAAACACCCCCCCCCCCCCAAATAATTATACAGGCTGTCCAAAGCATGACAGAACGGACTACAATTGCTGCAGTTCATACTTATTTAGCAAGTAGGGAATTACTGCAGTTTATAACAGTTGCTTGTTACTGACCACGGTTTCTGCTTGTTGTGGATAGGAGAGTATCATACTAGGCTTGGAACGCCACAGCTGGTTGCTGCCTGCAAAATGTACATCCAAGACATAATGGCAGAAGCTGGCTGTATCTGACTGGGCTTACTATGACTTAATGTTTAAGAAAATACAGGAAATTATGGCGTGCAACTCTTGTCTCCCAGTAGCTGACTGTGCTGTACCGGGATTAGCATGATGTGTCCCTTAATGTAGAATCTTATAAGATAAGATAAGATAAGATAAGATAAGATAAGATAAGATAAGATAAGGTAAGATAAGATAAGATAAGATAAGATAAAATAAGAATCCCTTTATTATCCCACTGGGGGAAATTCTATTTCATAGAGCGTTTGAGAGCACATACATGGTACACATATCCTACGTATCATTACATAAACGTATCACAACTCAATGACTCAATAACGGGCATACATGAAGTGACATAGTAAAGAACCTAGTGAAATATGGTACACGTGTAGTTAAAATGACTTCTCGAGGCGAACTGCGGAGGGCAAAAACGATCTTCCGTATCTTTCACTGTTTGCTTTCATGTGTTTTATTCTGTTGCTCTTGGATGATCTAGAAATTTGATGAAACAGGGGATGGTGGCTGTTATTTTAAGAAGGGTATAAATTTCTTCACACAAACACTTGAATATTTATGGTTAAAACTGAGAAATGGCGTGTCTGTCATATTGCATGTTTTCTTGATGATTCTGTTGTTAAGTTTATTTTTGTCACTTTCTCTGGCACTGCCTCTCCATGCTGTAATACAATAAGTTATTATGCTTTCCATGGCAGATTTGTAGAACAAGAAAAGCATTGTTTTATCAACAGTAAAAGATCTTAATTTTCGTAAAAAGTACATTCGCGGGCTAGCTCTTGAATGAACATTTGAAATACACGTGTGCCAAGATAGATTGCGATGGATCTATAATTATGTACCCAAATACGTGTGATGTTCAACTCGCTCAACTGTCAAAATGGGCTAAATCGAACATAGGTACTTCACAAATGGGTCCAAGTTCTTCAGCTGTTTTACCGTCCGGGAAATAACATCGTTATATATACAGGGTGTCCCCAAAAATGTATCACACTTTGAATATTTATTAACACCGTGTCAATTAAGACACTTCCAAGGTTTGTAATTCCAATTAAAGAGGACGGGTTTGTAATTATTTGAGTTATCTCGTGTGTTCAAACTGGTGGTCATTCTGGGTCAGACACTGGTGACAATGTAGGTCAACAGAATTACAAACAGCGTTAAGCAGTTCATTTGTGTAAGCGTTTTGCTATATAAATACGGATATTGTAACAAGTACGTATGTCCCCAATCTTTTTTTTTTTTATTTGCTCTATGACAGAGAGTATGTATGTTTAGAGAGGTTTCACTATTAGTCGATTTGCAATGCGAGACACGGGAGGCTCCGCGAAACCATGGAGCGGAAAGTAGGTCGCTGCGGTAAACAATACACGTTTGTTCATTTCCACGGGGCTCTAAATAGTCTCAATCAGCCCCTAAATAGGAACAAACCACAGTAAACAGATATGCACAGTGTCTTACGTGAAGGCGGTCTCTTGCAATTCTTCAATTTCTTGTTTACCGCAGCGACCTAGTTTCGTGATTTGGCGGAAGTGAGATCTCTCCATACATCTATACCCCCTGTCTATGGATTGCATTGTAAGGCTTTCTGTGGCCCCAGAACGAGAGAGCTCCTTCCGATATGCTCCTTGACAAACCAAGGGTAGCGGGCAGGGTTAGGGATTCGATAAAATTTAAGATTGAGAATAAGGACGGGGTTAGTGATAGGTAGGTATACGTACTCGCCCCTAGTGCAAAACACTTGGGGACCGTACGTACTTATAACAACAGCCTTCAGACATGCGATTGGACAAATCTGTCTTATATTGTGATAGGCCTTGGCTGTATCTCAGACATAAAATCCTTTACCCAGACTTGTCGATATATATGATATTTTGTGAACCTGAACCATCTGTTACAATTTCTTGCATAGACTAACGTTTATTGATTATCCGAATATCTGTGTGCTGTAGAAGATGTGCTTTTAACCGTTTCTGTTATGGTGTACTTAATTATTCACCTGCCATTGTTTGGGATAAAGCGTTGACATATTACATGCTCATTGAAATTTTCGTTTTGACCGAAAGTCGAACTATATAGATTTTTGGACATTCTTTCCCCAGACACCGAGGTAAATTAATTAGAAAAAGGTGAGTTATTTAGAAGTGTATGTCTAATAATTTGTCAGTTTCATGGCGAAGAGGCGAATAGATAACAACAGCTGCACAACGAACAGGCGAACGCTTAACTTCTCTGCATGACGAAGGAGCGAATAGGCCAGATTTGAGATATTTACTCTTGGTGCAACATAGGAAAGTTTGTTAAATCTCATTTTCTTTTTGTGTTATGTACTACTAGCTGAGTACCCGTTTGATGAACAGGTTTGTTTAGTTTTTTTTTGGGGGGGGGGGGGTAAAACTGAAGACGCCTGTGAACTAAGAAAGGCATTAAATTCATTAATGCTGCATAGATAGCTTATAAGAGAGATACAACAACAAAGAACACCACTTCAGACCGAAAGGAATAAGAACAAAAGCCGAGATGCGTAGGGTCATCTCCAAAACTCAGTACACAGTGTGCAGTGGTGCGCATCGAAAATTTTCAGGAAGTGATGATGTCATAAAAACCTACAGTATGTCAGTGAGCCTAGTGAAAATTGGGGAAACAATAAATTTCCAATAAAAAAAAAGTACACCAATTTGAGACTTCTATTAAAAACTGTGCACCCTTACATCCATTCTGATGCACCATATAAAATTTGATGTCTGAGTGTTGAGTGGTTCAGAAGCCCTTTGCAACGAAAAATCTCAAGTCCACAAATATATAGAGTATAGATGACGAAAAGGCAAGATTATGAGAGTAGCACAAAATTTTCAAAACTGAATTTCTCGCAGTGCTGAATTTAGCGGTCCGCCCCTTCGTCACACAGAGAAGTTCAAAAGCTTCGCCTTTTCGTTGTGAAGCTGTTGATATCTATTCGCCCCTGCATCATGAAACCGACGAAGTGTTCAGAAAACAGGAAGTAGTGACCAACCGCCTTGCCAAAAAAAAAAAAAAAAGCAACTGGTACACCATTCGGCCACTCAGTTTCCATTTGGGTTAACCTGGGCAGTGTTAACTCAAGGTGGGGGGGGGGCGGGGGGAGCAATATTTTGGTGAGACATGGGACTTCAGAATGGGATGTAGGGCCTACATGTTGAGGGGATCGGGGGAGGGATGTACACGTTTTTTGGGGGGGGGGCAGATGTACACGTTTGGGGGGGGGGGGCACGTTGGTCTAAAGGCAAAGTGCTCGCAAAAGGCACGGGGTTGGTTCGATCCACAGTTTGTGCAAAGCATGTTGGATTTTTTGGGGGAGAAAAAATTCCTGTTCCTGATCCAGTGGTACGTAGGATCGAGCACCTAGTCTTCTCGGATAATGACGAAAAACTCGGAGGGCTCGTGTGCACGTTAAGGATACCTTGGGTGAAATTTTAAAAAACTAATTCCTACCACAAAATACACAGAAACGAGAACAAGAAAAACAAAGCAAGAAAAAATGAGGTGTAAATTTATGCCAAGGGGATTGTTCGATTAAGGTGGGCGTTTTTTTTTTTTTTTTAAATGGAAGTGGCGTGTGGGATACAAAAGGTTGAGAAACACTGGGTTAACCTAACCTATTGAGCGGCCTTTCTTCCTGACTTGAGTATTAGTAAGCTAGGTTCAGCCCTGTCCATGCTTTAGTCTGTCTTGTTTAACATTGATTATGGTCAGATATTTATATCTGGAGGGGCTTTCAATTACCTCAAAATAGCCCTTTACAACCAGAAGTTGGCAGATTTAAGATTTGTCATATTGTTCCCCCCTCCTCACCTCTCCTCCCCTTTGACACGCCCCCCCGCCCTTACACTGGTAATCGCCCTGAACCCTTGATGTTATTATATATCACACCTTCAGCACAGTGTGCACTTGGAATAGGGGTTCTCAAAGAACCTTGGCTGCCCGGGGGAGGAATTTCAAACCTAAGTGGAGGAATTTTAACTTCTGAAGGGACACGGTATTTTTCAGTTTTAACCATCAATACTCAAGTGCCAAAACAATCCTGCAGGGCACAGTACAAGGAGGGAGGCGGAGAGGTCGACAAAGAAAGAGATGGGAAAACAACATCATGGAGTGGGCGGGCCTGGAGTTGAGGGACGCGTTGAGGAGGGCGGAGTGCCGGGATGAATGCAGAGGACTGGTTGTCAGAGCCACAGGGGTGCCCCTACGGACTGGGGTCTATGGGATCAAGGGCAAGGAAGGACTCAAGTCCTTGTGTAAAGAAATTCACGACAGTCACTATTCTCAGTTTCATCAAATTTCTAGATCACCCAAGAGCAACAGAATAATACATGTAAAAGCAAACAGAGAAAGGTATACAGGAGAGCGTTTTTGTCCTCAATTCGCCTCAACAAGACATTATAGCTAGATGTCTGCCACATGTCACAAAGGTTCCTTACCATGTCAATCCTTGTATGCCTGTTGTTGAGTTATTGAGTTGTGATATGTTTGTGTAACCATGTTTAAGATATGTGTACCATGTATGTGCTCGTAAGTGCTCTGTGAAAGAGAATTTCCTTCATTGGACAATGAGGTGAGTCTTATCTTATTTTGTCTTATCTTGTCTCACTCGGGAGGATTTTCAGTCAGTGGAAGAACTCCAAACCGGTGAAGAATGTTCTCTGTACACTGCACAGAGACTGTACTTAGGGGACCGTGGTACCTTACATCGTCTTCTTCTTTAAGCCTCTTGATTCCTTGAGGAACATAGGGCCGCAACAACGCCCCTCCAACGCACGCGATTATGGGAGGTCCTCCTTAGCTCGGTCCTCCTTAGCTCGGTCCTCCTTAGCTCGGTCCATGTCATCCCGGCTGCCTTCACCTCAGCATCGATACTCTTGCGCCAAGTCTGTTTTGGTCGACCCACCTCCCTCCTTTCTTGTGGGTTCCAGACCAGATCCTGCCTGGTGATGTTGGATCAGGCTTTCGTAACGAGTGCCCGATCCATCCCCATTTCCGTTTCTTTATCTCAGTTTCAATTGGGGCTTGTCTCAAGGTACCATGGTACCTTACATAGTAAACAATGATGGAGTGAGTGACATTGCGTGTTTGGACCAGATGGCCAGATCGGATTTTGTCTATGAGGTGAATTTTTTTGGAAGGTTCTGGGATTTGGCCTAGATTAAGGGTTAAGGTTAGGATTAGGTTTATCTATTAGACCCTCCTTCATGAAACCGATGAAGCGTTCGGAAAAGTGGGAGTAGTGTCTAGCCGCGTTGCTAGGACAAAGAAAACCAACCTGTTTTCCCATTCGTCCATGGAGCCTCCATTTGGGCCAACCCAGAATTTGTCAAGGCGGGGCGCGGCACTTTAGTTCTTGTTGGTTCTATGTCCAATTTTTAAAAAAAACTGGAGATGTTTTAGTATGTAGAAGAGATGTAATAAACGCACACCTTGCCACTTGTTTAAAATACTTTTTTTTTTTGGTGGCATTTATCAAGCTGTTTCACAGCTCCGATTCATTCTAACTCCTTATCATAATGCCAAAGCCGTAGACGTTTAACCTCAAATTTCTTAGTTGTGCAAGAAGTGGAGTTGGAACAAACAAGAGCGGAGGTAGCGAACTGACGACAAGAGACTGTTTGTTGGCGACATGGCTACAGTGACCTACCGGAGAGTGCCCGCAAGCTGGTAACCGAATTCCCAATTGTGAGCAGTTTGGCGACTTACTTTACTTTACTTGTCCGATCCAGCAGTCTTCTGGGCTTGTGCCCCTCGTCTTATCAGTTTGGCGACAAAGTCTCTGTAGCTTCCACGCCAAATTAATGCTGAGTAATTTCATCCTTAATATTGTTCAGTAAGTTCTTAAAGTCCCGAGTCACATTCCTCCCGTCTACAGTCCGGGGCTTCCTCGATTACACCCCCCATTTTGAATTGTCTTCTACAAGTTTTTTTAAAATAGATTTTTACCTATGTGTTAAAATTATATGATTGTATTTAATTCTATGTTAAACTTAACAGCTTTGTCTGACAACGAAACATAAATAAAGAAAGTGTATACAAATAGACAGAGAAAGGCGTAAAAGTGACCGTTATCGTGCCGACGCGCCGTAAACCCAAACTCAAACTCATATTAACAGTTTTTTCACCATTGTATTTTTACAGTGATAATGATTGAAACACTTTAAGATACTGAATTTCTTTATTTATTATTAAATGAAGAAAGAAATCCTTATTTCAATGGGTCATTGATATTTCACTTGGTATATACATCAACAGTGTTTAGGGTATACGATATTTTCCCAGTTTGGAGCTCTTCCTCTGACTAAAATTCATCGTCTGGCCAGAATTCCTCCCACTAGATCGGAAATTTCTCCGCTGGGAGCCAAATGCTTCCATTTTCTAGAATTACTGGGGAGGTGAACGTTGCGTGCAAAACAACAACAACAAACGACCAAACCCAGAAAAGATGATCACTGGAGTTGATATTATACATTCTATGGCGCCAGTCCATGAATACGAAGTAAAAGAAAGAATCAGTTCCATGGCGAGCCTTTTTGAGGGCTAGAAAGAAAGAAAGAAAGAAAGAAAGAAAGAAAGAAAGAAAGAAAGAAAGAAAGAAAGAAGGAAGAAAAAACAGAAAGCAAGAAAAAGTAACAGGGTAAAGAACTGGACAGAGAAACTCAAAATGGGAGCCCTTTTGAGGGCTGAGAGAGCCAGAGATGACAGCAGCAGAGAAACACAAAAGTACAATCAAGAAAAGAACAAGAACAAGAAAAAGTGAGGTGTAAATGCCTTGAGCAGAGATTCTCCTAAAACAAAGACCTGCAGCCCTGGAACTGATGTTACCTGCTGTTATTTGCTGATATTGTAGACATGAGAGAGCGCAGTAATGAATTCTGTCTGTCGGGGAAGCATTTTTAGGGACAGCCCCCGCCAAAAGATATTTTTTTTGAAAAAGCCCAAAATGACATCGCGTCGTTACAGGGAAAGATGAGAATGCCAGGATAATTCGCTTTATCTGCAGAGCTGCCGGAATGGATTCAGTAATTGTTGTCTACGTGCTCTTAGCTCATGTTCTGTCAAAAAGCAGGTGGCTCACTAACTGCCACGGCCCCGGAAGTGTCATTTACGAAATGGATTCACGCCACAGAAATGTCTTTTTAAGAAAAATGCAAAAATCTGCTGGGCCACGCGTTTTATATAACTATGTCATGTGGTTTTCTACAATCGTGTAAGAATATGTACCGGAACGGTGTGGGTTTGAAACTGCAGTTGAAATATATTTCAGACATATTTCAGTTTGTCTCTTTTACACACCTGGGACTTAGCGAGTTAAAGGTAGAAACACGTGTTAGAATTCCTAAATGAGTCAAAATAATGCTGTTTTACTTTAGCACACTATTTTTGAATATTTTTTAAGCGCTCATTAGCAGGGTGTATTCTATTATAAGAGTCGTCTACAGTCTAAGATTAATCTCATGTTATTGCCATAACTTGTGTTTAACTTTCTCTACTTCATAATTCAATTACGTGCTCCCTAACTGCATTTTTCCCCCTCAGAATTTTCCTAGGTTTGATTACAATATTAATTGTAAGGAAATGAAAATATACAGTCGGGTAGTTAGAACCGCGGAAGTCCTCTAATAGCTCTTCCTGTTAAACAAGTCAGTCCTGAGATTGGGGAAATACTACTTAATTAAACATCTTAAAACGAGTTAACCTTGAGAAATGCAGATATTACCCCCAGAAAACCTGCTTGTTAACCGAGTTAAGTCTCAGGAATTGCATGCACAGTGGTCTTTGATATGAGGAAGAGCAGCTTAATACCTCGAATCCGCCATGGGCGGGGATGTCAGGCCTGCTATGGGGGAGTCATCAGTGTGAAACTTTCAGACCAGGGAACTGTGGACACGCCACAGCTTGGAGGAATCGAGGGGGAAAACGAGCAACGTTTTGTTTTTAATTTTCAAACGAATATAGGTCTAATTTGGCACTGCGTCAAGTCTGTTTGGCACCGGCTTTGACTCATGACTTGAATTTCCTGTGAATCAAATGGCGAGACAGATATGTTTCACTTTCACCAGTATGGGAGGTCTCGTTCTACTCCATAGTCTACATCTTATACTGAAACTGCAACAAAAAAGAGACCTGGCTCAGTGCGCCATTAGGCCAAAGTGGAATTTTGCGCAGCACCAGGAATCAAGTAGTGCAATAAACGTGCGTAGTGATACGAAATTTTCACGACTGGGTGCAGCAACCGTGAGGAATAGAGATGTGGCTTTGGATGTCGTTGATTGAGACAGAAAGTGACGTACAAGGCGGCTAAATTCAGTTGTTATCCAGACAGCAGTTACACTGAGCTATGCTTGATTGCCCAAACGGGCCGTGGGAAGAGCCAATGGTCTCCCATCTGTAAAAAAGATCTATCGAAATTTAACACAGAGAGCCACTTTACGTAAGACAGACACTGGGAAGTAAGACAAATGAGCTTAAAAATTAATCCCTGAAATATAATTGGATTCTCGTTTAAAAAAAAAAAAAAAAAGAGAGTAAACTACTACTTGGCGAATGGCCACCCTAAAAATAGCCGTGACATCACATTCGATAAAATCATTGGTTAACACTCCGGACACCCTTGGGAGAATAAACAAATCTATTCAATTATATATCTACATTTTCTTGATATTAACGGGACTGGAGATCAGCTCATGGCTTCCCGTGGCAAAAGGGAATTTCTCTGACTGAAGTACAAGGCGGTGGGTCTGAAATAGTTATATCCTTGAAAAATGGAGACGAAATTGGAAGTCATAGTGGTATGTACAGGACAGTTTTAGAGCTACAGAATAACACAGAAATATTATGGATAAAGAATTGGTTTTTCAAGGGAGTGCCTTTTTAACGAGGCTTTCTCACATCGTTATTACATCCCTTAGTAGTGCTGTGTCTCATCAGAGTGTTTGAGTTGAATGATATTTCTCGTGGTATTTGCCTAATTAGAAATTTATCTGTCCAACATTTACAACTCGTTCTAGACCTTCCCAGACGTTAGGCTGACATTGCTTTACTAGTGCACTGGCAAAGTCCCATAATTCAGCTTAACGGAGTCTGTTTTGTCTTGGTTGTGTGAGATGTAACCTATGGAGATAAACGGAACCTTTGCCCAGTGGTGAGACTGAAAACAGTTTGTTTCACCAGTTCGGGTGCGTCAAAATATCGTCTTGAATAAGCTGGTGGAAAGAAATACCTTTGCGAGCTGAGACACAATAGGCACAAAATAGATTTAATGCAGTGCGTCACCAGTCTAAGACGCTGCCTAAGCTCTGTCGAGGAAACGAAAAGGTCGAAAAAATGTCGAACAAACTCCACGTTAATTCCTTTGATTAGGAATTTTCAAAAAGGCAAACTAAGATGTTTCCACGGCTCCCGGACGAAGGCGACAATGGGAAATGGAAAACAGCTGGAGGAAAAATCGATATATTGTGCAATTTTGCATCAGATTAGAGCGGCATGTGCAGGGATTTTCCACGATTTCTTCCTTGAGCGCTCAGTTTTCCACTTCGTTTTTCTGTTGTTTTTTTATATTGAGATTTTTTTGTCTCCCTCTTTTCTTTGCGTTTCATTTTATCGTTTCTATTTTTTTTTCTTACTCGAGGCTTTGTTACATACAAGTTTTTCTTTTTGCCAATTTTTGACTTGACTGTTACTTAGGTAATGTACGTAAAATAGCATAACGTGCTAATAAATGTGAATATTGAGCAAAAGCCAATGGATGTAGAAATTGAAAGTTCAATCATTAAAATTGGACACAGAAAGACAATGCGTTAACACAGTAGTGGTGCAACAGTTTTCAAATCATAATAGTATTTTTTTTTTTTTATAGATAATGTACATAAAATGGCATAGTGTCTGAGATATGTGAATGCACTAAGCCTGGTCACTTTTTTACAACCTGTACTAGACATTCCGAAGCATTATTTTGCTGTTTGCCAGGGTATGACGTTTTTTGGTCTTTTCAGTCCCTGGTATTTTGTACTGTGACAAAGAAAAGTCACCACAGGTCAAGCATTCGAGTCTAGAAAGATCAAGTTTACATGAGGGGAAAAAATCCAACTGACTAAATATGGAATGTATTTGGAAGATCACCGTGCCTGATAATGGTTGTTTTCCCACCTGTAATCTTCACTGATTTTCATGGCATTAGAAGTTCAGGTGTAAAGACTGGTAAGCCCCTACCTGGTGATAATTGTGATTATTCTGGCGTTGTCAATGTCGGTGATTACAGAACGTGGACAGGTTTTAAATCCGGATAAATCATTTTCTTTGCAGATCGAGAAATGAGGAAATCCGATCAGAAAATCTTCTATAGGCCCATTGCGGATGACGTCACAGATGTTTTTGTTTTGTACTTCCGACACCTAAAATGGCGGGTGGATCAGCTGACGAGTGTAACTTCGAGATATGTCTAAGCGGTTAAAATGCCTGCTGGTTGCATTGCAGTTGACTGTTATGACAGGGGTGGGAAGGATGGACCCAAGCTGGTCAGATTCCCTACCATCCGTGTAAACAAAGGAGAGGAAGTGAAAGAATTGACCGAACATCTTCCATGTGCCTGAACACAAATGTCATTGTTTACTACAGTGAACTTTTTCTTAGCTCGCCTCCGATTGGTTCGCGACGCCTGAAGTGCTCGTCGTGCAAATCAGCTAACGAATCAAAATCAATGCTACCGTCGCCATGGTGAGGCGTCAATCCTGACAGCTAAAATGGCCGATATCCGCAATGGGCCTATATATACAGGATGTGAAAAAAAAATGTATACACACATTTACTGAACTGCTGAATTTTGGTCATAGCTCTGTTGAACTGCATTGTTATCAGTACCAGGCCCAGAACGGTCATCAGCTTGAACAGAGGCGAAACTCAAATAATTAGGCATCAATAATCTTAGATATTTTTAAATCAACATTGTATTAATACCTATATTCAAAGAGTATGATATACATTTTTTGAGACACCTTGTATTTTCACTGACAGATAGAATCTTGCTTTTCTCGGGTCACGAAGTGACCACAGCTTAGCATCGAGGTTCTAAAAGAAAATTCTGTTTCTAGGAAATGCATATAATTTACCGAGAAACACCACGGATTATTTGTGGTTTAAGTGGAGTCACAACTGAAAAACAAACGAGAAATAAACTCCAAAGCTGTTGTAGTAGAATGTTTTTCTCTCGGCTGGTTTTTTTATTTTTCTGTTCTTTACAGATTTTATGCATTTCTCACTACCATTTTTACCAAGCCAACAGAATGCCACTATTTAGTTCTCGTATAAGTGGTTTGTCCACACCATCCGCTCCGCTCCGCTTTTTTTTTACGGAAAATGTCGTATGAAAAAGTAAAACACTTTTTGCCTCTGTATACTTGTACACAGTCTCCGCTCCTCACCGCTACAGAGTGTAACAGTTGATGTAAATTTCAGCACGTTATGATAGGGAGAGTTAGATGATCTGAACTGCTACCCTTTAAAAAACGAAACTGTCTCGAACTGTTGTAGAAATGAATGAAGACGGGATCCGATGAACGATTAACATTAACTTTTAATAACTGTAGATGAACGCTGGATATCTCACAACTGACTTACGGGGAAGGCACACAGGTCTACCTTCAAAAACTTAGTCTGGGTCTTGCACACACACACACCCTCACTCGCTTGCCATCCTTATATACCCATCCAGATAGAACGTTCACGGACGGGAAATCCAGAAACTACGGGATGCATGAAGGCCACCTAATCGCACTTAGACACGACACAGAATTGAGTCACTCCAAGGCCAACCTAGCGCAACTACTCCAACATGTATGATATAGTACGTTCTCTACTGACCTGCAATAAAACAATTACGTCACAAAGCGAGACATCAAAGAGAAGTAAAAACTAGCACACGAGGGGTCGCCGAGGGCTACGGACACTACACAGAGTCAGGGGGTGTTCTACTTTTTCTTACGTCATTTTCCGTAAACTAGCGGAGTGAGTCGGATGATGTGGACAAGTCCACTAAGCAAACTTTCAAACTCATTTTTTTCAACACGTTACAGGAGAAATTAAAAAAAAACTGTTTAATGGGAAGTGGTTAATGGTAGGAGATGGATAAACCGTACTGTAGAAAACCCACCAGGTCTAGGCCTGTCTCACCAGTAACGTAGGCAGTTACTTCCCTCCTTTTAGGAAATCTGTTTTCTTATTCAAATCAACCTACGTGATCCAGCTTCGCAGAATCGATTAATGACATAGAATGCAAACTGCGGTTACCCCTGAGTTAGGCATTTTGCTTATGAGCGTAATGATGTGCAATATTTAATATAGATTAGTAATATTATATAGCAGGGGTGGCCAAACATGCTTAAATTGAGAGCCACATCAGATAAACTTCAGATGCTCGAGAGCCACACGATATGAACAAAATGTAAACACACGTTTTTATTGTTAGATACACATATTGTTACAAAAATGTTATATGAATGTTAGGAATACTTGTACGCAACAATATTTACTCATGTATGCAATTTTTCAAACTTTTTATTTGTAATAGTTTTATTAATCACAAAGTACACATATTATATATAAAATGTTCTCAAAATCTTGACTACTGATTTTTTAATCAAACTGAACGTATTAAATACAGCAATGAATTGCGGGAACATCTAAGAAAAACATGTGAATTTGCAGTTCAGCCACAAAATAAGACCACCAAAATGAAACTAAATGGGTAAAAAAAAAAAAGACGTGATGAAAAAAGAACTCATCCAACATTATTTCCACGAGCCGCATATTGAAGGCCAAAGAGCCGCATGTGGCGATAGAGCCGCGGTTTGGCCACCCCTGCTATACATAATCATACTATTGTGGAGCTAAAGGGTAAACATGCAAGTATTGCAAGCAACTAAAACTTTGTGACTATTTGACTTTAAATTATGAAATCTTGTGCGCTGTCTTAATTTTTAACAATAAGTAACTTGGACACGTCCATTTTGGGCAAACTTCAGTCTTGAAATTATGTATTTACGATTTTTTGAGCCGCAAAACTACAACAACAACAAGAACAGCAACAACAACAACAACAACAGCAAGAAAACCCATGTCAACGTAAAAGCAAAAAGTATGTTAGAAATTTCGGCTCTCTTCAGGTCTCTGTACACATTGTTGGTCGAAAGCCAACTTTGTGAACATCTGTGGTGAAACTATAAGTTCTATTAACTTATACATCAAATCCAAGACCCGTTATTAATGTGATCTGGATCGAGATTTAGGTTGGGCTTGGTGCAAAGAATTTCCTACATTTATCTTGCTCGGGTCCGCGAGTTTAATATAGAGGATAAAGACAAGTGAATGCACACGACTTTATCTGTGAACGAAATTTCATAACCAAAAATAAAAAAGGTTTCAGTTACTACATAATGTGATGGGCATGTGTGCAAAAATTGGTTGTGTGATTAGCTCTTTAGTTTAGGAGGTTTCCCTGCCTTTGGCATTTACACCAGACTTTCCTTGCTTTTATTTTTCTTGTTGTGGTAGGTTTTTTTTTTTTTTTTTTGAATTTTGCACGGGCAGCGGCCTTGTTCGGCCTGCTATTCTCGAGTTCCAACGTGCGCAACGTGTACATGGGCTCCCGGAGTTTTTCGTCCTTAGCCGAAAAGACTAGGTGCTCGATTCTACCTACCATAGGATCAGGAACTGGAATCCCCGCCCCCACCCCCCCCCCCCGAAAAAATTCCAACATGCTTGTACCGACAGCAGATCTAACCCGGTACCTTCGGCATGAGAGGCGAGCACATTGCCTCTAGACCCATTTCGTCCTCAAAAATTGGTTGCCACCTGCTGAAGGGCTATACGATAAAGAAATTTGAGAAAAACGAATTCGTTTCATTTGGCTGTTGTTATAGGTACATATGCACGGCAAGTGTTTTGCGCTGGGGGCGCGTACGTATACGTACCTATCCCTAACCCCGTCCTTTTCCTCAACCCTAAATTTTATCGAATCCCAAACCCTGTCCCTTACCCTTTCAACCAAAAAATAGAAGGAAAACCAATGAAAATCTCAAAGAAAGATTAATCATAATTAATTAAGGCTGTTGTCAAGGGGCATTTTTTTAGGACCTTTCTAGCTCTGGGGTCACAAAACCCTCGAAAATACGTACTTCTAGGGAAAAAAAAACTTGGGGGGGGGGGGCATACGTACTTGTAACAGCATCCCTTTTATTTTGTGTATGACGATTGGTTTGTTCCGCTTTACGCCACAGAACTTGTGCTTCTACGAAATTTGGGCTTTTATTTTGTCTTTCGTCGAAAGTTCCAGGGCTGTATGTGTCGTCCTTCTAAGAGTTTCAGTTCTTAAAGTTGGATAATCGCTAATCTTTGTTGGTGCCCGTGCACTGCCGTCCTTCCAAAAAAAACAAATCTTTGCTCGAGCGCATTCTTTGGTCGCCGTGTACTCTAAGGCAGGGATGCCGTGCAAAGCATTGACCACTGTCAACATTACAATTTGGTGCTCTTTTTTCCCCGTATTTTATGTTTGAAAGTGCAAACGGCATTATTCCGCTCCCTCCTCCACAGGTCAGTGAAACGAAAAAAAATGAAAGGGCTTGGTGTCATGATTTTTGTATTTTTGCATTTTGTATACTTCTTTAATCCCATTTGGGAAATTTACCTTAGTGTCATTGCAGCCCAGTTACAACTGGAGCAGGCACGTCGTCGCCACAGTGTAGCACCAGTCGGCGTTATTTTTTTTGCGGCAGGAGTGGGGTGGGGTGGGGTCGGGGAGTGGTGGGGATAAATTTTATTTGATTTTGCGCGGGCGCCTGTTCAGCCTACTCTCTTCTCGATTTCCAACTGCCAAGAACTGTGTTCATCATCGACCGGGACAGATTGACATTGACTTGACTGGGCCGGCCAGTTGTTGAATAATTCATGGCAGAGATGACAAGCCGTGACACTGATACCATTTCTGGTCAATTTGATGTTTTTGCTGTGTTGGTTTGATATCCATATTATATCCATTATTGCTGGCATAATATATATGTCCGCTCCTCTTCTACGTTCATTTTGGTTTGATCATCGTTATCGGCATTATCATTATCCATCATCATCATCATCATCACTGCTACAACGCCACCTTTATCACCACTGTCTTCATTTTTATCATCATCACTTCCATCACCATCACCGCGGCCAATAGCAGCACGTTATCATCATCAAAGTCATGGTCATCAAATATTATGAAAACCGCAGAAATACTGTGGGGTGGCAGCAAGGCTTTAAAGCAAAGTCAAAAATTTTATATATTTTTTCATTGAGAAAGGTTTTATTGTATCGTTTGAGTATTATTTCCTACGCGATGCTTTGCTAAATGTACAACTTTTTCTTTTTTGCCAATTCTTGACCTCATCATCATCACTACACCAGCTAAAGATAGTTTGGTGATCTTGGAGGATGAATTATAAGAAAGTATTAGCTTTGAAATCCATCTGTAACGCAGGAACAGTACAAGGAGAGAAAGGTAAACGTGACAGAGAGTATTATTTTGAACTAGCTGAGGTACCCGGAGCTGCCCGGTAATAGTCTGTTGTTTAGTTTCAGTTCTGGGTGATTATAATGGATTTGTTGGAACTTTGCCCCTTTCTTAAAATTCATTTTGTTTTTGCAGTTGTTTGTTTGTGTATTCTTAGACTGTCTCATCTTACAGTCTTACTGCGCCCTCCTAGCACATTAAAATCTTCCGCATCCAGCCAGCAGTCATGAAATGACGATGAACTGCCCTCTGGGTAGATCTAGTTTATATGTAAAAGTGAACACATCGGAAGGAAGTGATGATATCACGGGCTCATGCGTTTGCGGAAAGGAGAACCGGAGACGAGCAGTCAGCCACGCAAAGCAAACTCAAAAAAAAAAATAATTCCCCACCATTTGGCGCACTCAAGGCGAAAGTAAAACATCTAAAATATTTCATGTCAATCCGAGCTGTATGAACCAGTATTTTTTTCTTTTGCGAACAAATAGACAGACACACGTTCGCGCTCTTATTTATATTTTATCACAAAGTCTTCTTGAAAGTTTCTGTACCTTTGGAGACGGGATTGATGCCGAGAGGGGCAGGGTGAACGGCTGTGAGAGAATTAAATAACAACTGATGTTAAGCTGATGGTAAAAAAAAAATGAATTATGACATTTTTAAATGACATTTAATTGGAGCACAGATCAGCTGCGGTCATCTTTTTCTTCAGTATTGGAAAGTCTGGCTTTTACGAGTATAAAATGAACATTTTATGGTCTGCATGCAGTGTTGCAATATTCAAAAAACACCTCAAGACTTACCTTTTTAAGAAATATTTTTCAAACTAACTTCAATAGCATTAGGAATCTGTGTATGTGCTTGAGTGAGATTGTGTGCATATTATGTACAATTAGAATGTGGGAGTGAATGCGTTTGTAAAGCGCTTTGAGGTCTAGGCATAAAGCGCAATATAAATGTACTTATTATTATTATTATTTTTCACAGATTGTCTTCACAACGTGAGACTTCTGTCGTGAGTGGTTTGACAGTTCAGCTCAGATATGGGTCTTGAAATATCACTCGTCTCTGGGAGCCATTTCCTAATCCTGTCCTCACCAGCCCTTCATGTTTTCCTCTTTCTCTCTATCCCTGCTCCCCCCCCCCCCTTTCTGTCGCTCCCTTGCGGGTGGTTGGTGAACGCTTCTGGAAGGATCTTTTTCGGTCCTATCCTCTGTCTTAGCACAATGTGACCGTTATTATGTCAACATCTTTTCTCCAAAATCAGACTCTGCCCCTCTCCCTCTCTTCTCCCGATGTCTCCCTACATCTCTCTTTCTCTCTGACTCTTTCTCACTCCCTGTCCACCCTCTCTTTCCTCGCCTTCTTTCTCCCTTCCCCTCTCTCCCTCATCCCTCTCTCTCTCCCCTCCCTCCCCCTCACCTTACTCCATCTCTTACCTTTAATTTTCCCTCTTATATTTTTCATTCTCATCATTCGATCTAATCATCCTGTCCACCCACCTTGCCTGTTGACCGCAGACCGAGTTCAAATAAAGTCGATCATTTTTTCCCCCAATTAAGTGTCTAATTACCATAGTGATTTTTAGAATGTTCATTTTCTCCTCACACCTGTTGCGTTGCTTGTGTTACAAGAACCAATTAAATGGAACGTGGACAGGTTTTTACTTCAGCATAATAATATACTTTACGCTTGTCCACTCGTCCCCTTTAAATGACAAGGCTCTAACTGTCTTCCATCAACTTTTGAGAAATTGATGATTGAACTTTCATGTGCTCACAGCTTTTAAAGACACGTTATTATTTTTTTGGTTAGAATACTTACAAATTATGCACCGAATCCACGTGATACTTCCGACAAGCAGTGGAGAACACAGACTAATAAAATACCCAGACTGGATGATCCCATTGTGTGACGTCACAAAACAGCGAAAGGTCATGAACCATCCGCCACATTAGGTTTACGGTAACGACCGACGCTTCAGCATAGCTACAATTTTGAATGACACCATTTTGACGCGCCTACTGAACGCGGAAGTTTGGTTCCGCACCAAGAAATTAATACACGTACAACCAATCTTGACAAACAAAAAGAAATTTCTACTGCAGATAGAACTAGAATCGGAATTTCCCGAGCGGCAGCCATGTTGGTTATACGGCCGCCGTCGGGAAATTCCGCAAAAGACGACACAGCCCGAAGCTCGTGTTTCCAGTCTGGTTAATTTATTAGTCTGTGGTGGAGAAGGCCTTTAAAAGTAATGTGTAGTGTGTGATTCAGTTCGGTCAAAAAGTGGAGATAGAACCTTGTCATTTTAAGCTAATGCGCTGTTAAAGTCAGACAGGACGGAAGTACACAGTGATGAACGAATAATCAATTTGGACTTTCTGTTTGTGGAGCACACCGTTGTCCATCTCACGTATTGGGGTGTCAATGATGTTTGGTGGTTTTGAGGTACAACTATCCAATCATTGCTTGTAGTGAAATCTACATTCTCACGAAGCGGTTTTGAAGTTAAAAGCCGAAACGTTTTTGTCACACCCAAGAATAACAAAAATGAATACAACTTTGAAACGCCGTCCTGTAAAGTGAGGAAATTGTTGCTAAGGCATTACATAAGGCAGACGTCGACAAAGCGATACCCAGCGGCGCTAGAAGGTATTGAGGGGGAGAAAAGAAAAGAAACGCGACAAGAAAGAGAACGAGATACTCTCATGCCGAAGGTACCGGGTTCGATCCCCAGGCATGTTGGATTTTTCTTCACACAAAAACACTTGTTGTCCCTGATCTGATCCTACGGTATGTAGGATCAAGCACCTAGTCCTCTCGGATATGGCCGAAAACTCGGAGTGCCAGTTTGCACGTTAAAGATACCGTGGCAGATGAAAATCGAGAAGAGCTGGCCGAACAAGACCGCTGCGTGGGCAAAATTCTAAAAAGCTCATCCCTACCACAAAACCCACACAGAAAGAAGAACAAGAAAAATAGAAACAAGAAAAGCGAGATGTAAATGCCAATGGCAGCGGAACCTCCTAAAACAAAGACCTAAACACAGAGAGACAAGCAATGGCAGCGGAACCTCCTAAAACAAAGACCTAAACACAGAGAGACAAGCAATGGCAGCGGAACCTCCTAAAACAAAGAGCTAAACACAGAGAGACAAGCAATGGCAGCGGAACCTCCTAAAACAAAGACCTAAACACAGAGAGACAAGCAATGGCAGCGGAACCTCCTAAAACAAAGACCTAAACACAGAGAGACAAGCAATGGCAGCGGAACCTCCTAAAACAAAGAGCTAAACACAGAGAGACAAGCAATGGCAGCGGAACCTCCTAAAACAAAGACCTAAACACAGAGAGACAAGCAATGGCAGCGGAACCTCCTAAAACAAAGAGCTAAACACAGAGAGACAAGCAATGGCAGCGGAACCTCCTAAAACAAAGACCTAAACACAGAGAGACAAGCAATGGCAGCGGAACCTCCTAAAACAAAGACCTAAACACAGAGAGACAAGCAATGGCAGCGGAACCTCCTAAAACAAAGAGCTAAACACAGAGAGACAAGCAATGGCAGCGGAACCTCCTAAAACAAAGACCTAAACACAGAGAGACAAGCAATGGCAGCGGAACCTCCTAAAACAAAGACCTAAACACAGAGAGACAAGCAATGGCAGCGGAACCTCCTAAAACAAAGACCTAAACACAGAGAGACAAGCAATGGCAGCGGAACCTCCTAAAACAAAGACCTAAACACAGAGAGACAAGCAATGGCAGCGGAACCTCCTCAAACAAAGACCTAAAAACAGAGAGACGAGCAATGGCAGCGGAACCTCCTAAAACAAAGACCTAAACACAGAGAGACAAGCAATGGCAGCGGAACCTCCTAAAACAAAGAGCTAAACACAGAGAGACAAGCAATGGCAGCGGAACCTCCTAAAACAAAGAGCTAAACACAGAGAGACAAGCAATGGCAGCGGAACCTCCTAAAACAAAGAGCTAAACACAGAGAGACAAGCAATGGCAGCGGAACCTCCTAAAACAAAGAGCTAAACACAGAGAGACAAGCAACGGCAGCGGAACCTCCTAAAACAAAGACCTAAACACAGAGAGACAAGCAATGGCAGCGGAACCTCCTAAAACAAAGACCTAAACACAGAGAGACAAGCAATGGCAGCGGAACCTCCTAAAACAAAGAGCTGAACACAGAGAGACAAGCAATGGCAGCGGAACCTCCTAAAACAAAGACCTAAACACAGAGAGACAAGCAATGGCAGCGGAACCTCCTAAAACAAAGACCTAAACACAGAGAGACAAGCAATGGCAGCGGAACCTCCTAAAACAAAGAGTTAAACACAGAGAGACAAGCAATGGCAGCGGAACCTCCTAAAACAAAGACCTAAACACAGAGAGACAAGCAATGGCAGCGGAACCTCCTAAAACAAAGACCTAAACACAGAGAGACAAGCAATGGCAGCGGAACCTCCTCAAACAAAGACCTAAACACAGAGAGACAAGCAATGGCAGCGGAACCTCCTAAAACAAAGAGCTAAACACAGAGAGACAAGCAATGGCAGCGAAACCTCCTAAAACAAAGAGCTAAACACAGAGAGACAAGCAATGGCAGCGAACCTCCTAAAACAAAGAGCTAAACACAGAGAGACAAGCAATGGCAGCGGAACCTCCTCAAACAAAGACCTAAACACAGAGAGACAAGCAATGGCAGCGAAACCTCCTAAAACAAAGAGCTAAACACAGAGAGACAAGCAATGGCAGCGAACCTCCTAAAACAAAGAGCTAAACACAGAGAGACAAGCAATGGCAGCGAAACCTCCTAAAACAAAGAGCTAAACACAGAGAGACAAGCAATGGCAGCGAAACCTCCTAAAACAAAGAGCTAAACACAGAGAGACAAGCAATGGCAGCGAAACCTCCTAAAACAAAGAGCTAAACACAGAGAGACAAGCAATGGCAGCGAAACCTCCTAAAACAAAGAGCTAAACACAGAGAGACAAGCAATGGCAGCGAAACCTCCTAAAACAAAGAGCTAAACACAGAGAGACAAGCAATGGCAGCGGAACCTCCTAAAACAAAGACCTAAACACAGAGAGACAAGCAATGGCAGCGAAACCTCCTAAAACAAAGACCTAAACACAGAGAGACAAGCAATGGCAACGAAACCTCCTAAAACAAAGACCTAAACACAGAGAGACAAGCAATGGCAGCGAAACCTCCTAAAACAAAGACCTAAACACAGAGAGACAAGCAATGGCAGCGGAACCTCCTAAAACAAAGACCTAAACACAGAGAGACAAGCAATGGCAGCGAAACCTCCTCAAACAAAGACCTAAACACAGAGAGACAAGCAATGGCAGCGGAACCTCCTCAAACAAAGACCTAAACACAGAGAGACAAGCAATGGCAGCGGAACCTCCTAAAACAAAGACCTAAACACAGAGAGACAAGCAATGGCAGCGGAACCTCCTAAAACAAAGACCTAAACACAGAGAGACAAGCAATGGCAGCGGAACCTCCTAAAACAAAGACCTAAACACAGAGAGACAAGCAATGGCAGCGGAACCTCCTAAAACAAAGACCTAAACACAGAGAGACAAGCAATGGCAGCGGAACCTCCTAAAACAAAGACCTAAACACAGAGAGACAAGCAATGGCAGCGGAACCTCCTAAAACAAAGACCTAAACACAGAGAGACAAGCAATGGCAGCGGAACCTCCTAAAACAAAGACCTAAACACAGAGAGACAAGAAATGGCAGCGGAACCTCCTAAAACAAAGACCTAAACACAGAGAGACAAGCAATGGCAGCGGAACCTCCTAAAACAAAGACCTAAACACAGAGAGACAAGCAATGGCAGCGGAACCTCCTAAAACAAAGACCTAAACACAGAGAGACAAGCAATGGCAGCGGAACCTCCTAAAACAAAGACCTAAACACAGAGAGACAAGCAATGGCAGCGGAACCTCCTAAAACAAAGACCTAAACACAGAGAGACAAGCAATGGCAGCGGAACCTCCTAAAACAAAGACTTAAACACAGAGAGACAAGCAATGGCAGCGGAACCTCCTAAAACAAAGACTTAAACACAGAGAGACAAGCAATGGCAGCGGAACCTCCTAAAACAAAGACCTAAACACAGAGAGACAAGCAATGGCAGCGGAACCTCCTAAAACAAAGACCTAAACACAGAGAGACAAGCAATGGCAGCGGAACCTCCTAAAACAAAGAGCTAAACACAGAGAGACAAGCAATGGCAACGGAACCTCCTAAAACAAAGAGCTAAACACAGAGGGACAAGCAATGGCAGCTAAACCTCCTAAAACAAAGAGCTAAACACAGAGAGACAAGCAATGGCAGCGGAACCTCCTAAAACAAAGACCTAAACACAGAGAGACAAGCAATGGCAGCGAAACCTCCTAAAACAAAGACCTAAACACAGAGAGACAAGCAATGGCAGCGAAACCTCCTAAAACAAAGACCTAAACACAGAAAGACAAGCAATGGCAGCGGAACCTCCTAAAACAAAGAGCTAAACACAGAGAGACAAGCAATGGCAGCGAAACCTCCTCAAACAAAGACCTAAACACAGAGAGACAAGCAATGGCAGCGGAACCTCCTCAAACAAAGACCTAAACACAGAGAGACAAGCAATGGCAGCGGAACCTCCTAAAACAAAGACCTAAACACAGAGAGACAAGCAATGGCAGCGAAACCTCCTAAAACAAAGACCTAAACACAGAGAGACAAGCAATGGCAGCGGAACCTCCTAAAACAAAGACCTAAACACAGAGAGACAAGCAATGGCAGCGGAACCTCCTAAAACAAAGACCTAAACACAGAGAGACAAGCAATGGCAGCGGAACCTCCTAAAACAAAGACCTGAACACAGAGAGACAAGCAATGGCAGCGGAACCTCCTAAAACAAAGACCTGAACACAGAGAGACAAGCAATGGCAGCGGAACCTCCTAAAACAAAGACCTGAACACAGAGAGACAAGCAATGGCAGCGGAACCTCCTAAAACAAAGACCTAAACACAGAGAGACAAGCAATGGCAGCGGAACCTCCTAAAACAAAGACCTAAACACAGAGAGACAAGCAATGGCAGCGGAACCTCCTAAAACAAAGACCTAAACACAGAGAGACAAGCAATGGCAGCGGAACCTCCTAAAACAAAGACCTAAACACAGAGAGACAAGCAATGGCAGCGGAACCTCCTAAAACAAAGACCTAAACACAGAGAGACAAGCAATGGCAGCGGAACCTCCTAAAACAAAGACCTAAACACAGAGAGACAAGCAATGGCAGCGGAACCTCCTAAAACAAAGACCTAAACACAGAGAGACAAGCAATGGCAGCGGAACCTCCTAAAACAAAGACCTAAACACAGAGAGACAAGCAATGGCAGCGAAACCTCCTAAAACAAAGACCTAAACACAGAGAGACAAGCAATGGCAGCGGAACCTCCTAAAACAAAGACCTAAACACAGAGAGACAAGCAATGGCAGCGGAACCTCCTAAAACAAAGACCTAAACACAGAGAGACAAGCAATGGCAGCGGAACCTCCTAAAACAAAGACCTAAACACAGAGAGACAAGCAATGGCAGCGGAACCTCCTAAAACAAAGACCTAAACACAGAGAGACAAGCAATGGCAGCGGAACCTCCTAAAACAAAGACCTAAACACAGAGAGACAAGCAATGGCAGCGGAACCTCCTAAAACAAAGACCTAAACACAGAGAGACAAGCAATGGCAGCGGAACCTCCTAAAAGAAAGAGCTAAACACAGAGAGACAAGCAATGGCAGCGAAACCTCCTAAAACAAAGAGCTAAACACAGAGAGACAAGCAATGGCAGCGAACCTCCTAAAACAAAGAGCTAAACACAGAGAGACAAGCAATGGCAGCCAACCTCCTAAAACAAAGAGCTAAACACAGAGAGACAAGCAATGGCAGCGAAACCTCCTAAAACAAAGAGCTAAACACAGAGAGACAAGCAATGGCAGCGAAACCTCCTAAAACAAAGAGCTAAACACAGAGAGACAAGCAATGGCAGCGAAACCTCCTAAAACAAAGAGCTAAACACAGAGAGACAAGCAATGGCAGCGAAACCTCCTAAAACAAAGACCTAAACACAGAGAGACAAGCAATGGCAGCGGAACCTCCTAAAACAAAGACCTAAACACAGAGAGACAAGCAATGGCAGCGGAACCTCCTAAAACAAAGAGCTAAACACAGAGAGACAAGCAATGGCAGCGAAACCTCCTAAAACAAAGACCTAAACACAGAGAGACAAGCAATGGCAGCGAAACCTCCTAAAACAAAGACCTAAACACAGAGAGACAAGCAATGGCAGCGGAACCTCCTAAAACAAAGACCTAAACACAGAGAGACAAGCAATGGCAGCGGAACCTCCTCAAACAAAGACCTAAACACAGAGAGACAAGCAATGGCAGCGGAACCTCCTAAAACAAAGACCTAAACACAGAGAGACAAGCAATGGCAGCGGAACCTCCTAAAACAAAGACCTAAACACAGAGAGCGAGAGACAAGCAATGAAAGAACCAGAGGAGACAAAGAGAACAAATTACCGAACCTAATCCTTCAGTGGATCGATTAGAGGTGCCAGCCTACGCGGGGGGGGGGGGGAGGGGGGGGGGAGGACATGGGTCACGTCACCGCGAGGTAATCCGCATACTGCACTCACTCCTGTACCGGGGACAAATGAAATGCCATTTTGTTACTCTCTTCTCACAGAAAAGGGGAAAAATATACGAGAAACAATGTCTATTGCCTATTTTAACGAACTTCCAATAATTTGAATTAAAAAAAAATGCAAACAGATGTTTGCGATGAGCGCCGCCGAGCGGCAGTCATAGCCCAAGTTGTTCTATTCTGGCAATGTTCTGTGTAGAAAACCATGACAAATGTACACATCAATAGACTTCGTACGTTTTTGAACACTTCATTCAATTTCTTAGCAAAACCCTCTGGGTCAAGCCACAGTTGAAATGATTTTGAGATGATGCTGTAATAGACAAAGCGGAGAAGGCAAACTGCGCCTTATAATTATTTAATAATACGATGTCTTCAAGCGGCTTTCTGATCTGGAGTTCTTGTCACAAAATGATTTTGTTTTTGTCCTTTCTTACAGTGGTAAAAGATAGACACAAAATGCAAATCCTATGACAGAAAGCTGTAAACGACGAATTTAGACACTGGAGTGAATAATACATTTATTTGTCACGATTCTACGTCGTTGACCTTTTTGGATGGAGCTAGTGAGTTTTCGTACAACGGATGTTCAAAACTTTGGCAGGCGCGTGAAGATGTAGGTGGAGGTATCGTCTTTGTCCCTCTCAAGATACACTGATATCATGGACTGGAATTTGGCACACAATCTACTTCTGATATTTTCTGGATATTTTGAGGATTTTTCACAGGGATTTTCAGACTGGATCACTGTTTAGGTTAACCAGGAGTGTTTTATGTGGTCGTTGTGGATCTAACCTGGAACTGACCGAAGGATATCGATTTCGTGATCACAACTGGGGTAAGTTACATTTTATTTGTTGATTTAAATGAACATTTTGAATGAAAAACTTTGATTGATTTTGAATTGGATATCGATATCAGATGAGCGAATGAGTGAATGAGAACGTTAACCCTCAACTACCCAGGTGAAAATTGCCAATTGTAAAACTGCTGAAATAATACAGAACTGGTTTTGCTATTTTTAACTATTCTTTTTCGTTGACACATTTTTTCTTCTGGAAGGCCAGGGAGAATTATAGTTGGTGAGTTTGTTCCAGGCCGTGTTGTGACCCGGCACTTTTTTTGTGTGTGTGTCTATACTGCGTAGAAATTTATGGTGAATCCGCTCAATGAAGATATGATAAGATAAGAATCATTTTATTATCACATAAGGGAAAGTCACTTTCACACATCATTGAAGAGCACATACATGGTACACACATCTATCAATAACAGGCACATTACAAGAGGTAACATGGCATGGAATCTTGTAGTAAAACATGGCACACATCTAGAATGTTTGGCTGAAACGAATTGCCGGGGGCAAAAATGATCTTTTGTATCTTTTCCTATAATAATGTGTATTATTCTATTGGTCTTGGATGATCTAGAAATTTGATGCCACAAGAGACGGTGACTGTCATTAAGATGGATGTAAATTTCTTCACAGAAGCATTTGAATACAGATGGTCAAAAAGGGGAGCAAATGGAGGAAGGAAGCAAAATCTGAACACAGCTAGTTAACACGACTGAGTTTAAGCCTTCCGATTGAATATGGCACAACAGGAAGTTAGCTGTCCAAATATGGATGAAGGCCCAAGAGAAAATTATGCCTGCTTTATCAGATTGGCTCGAGATCTATATGGTGACCTAAGTTCTTGTTTGTTCCAACTCCACTTTTTATACAGCTGAGAAATTCGGCATTAAACCTTTGCAGCTTTACCATTGTGATACGTGGTTGAAATAAATGGGAACTGTGAAACAGCTCGAAATGCCACAACGCATTTTAAACAAAATGTCAAAGTGTGTATTTGTTATACCGCTTCTACATACTAAAACATCGCCAGTTTGAAAATGGAGATAGAACAAACAAGAACTCAGGTCACAATATATAAATCATCATGTCATGTTTCAATGCTATTGTACTGTGATTGTAACCATGGACTGCATCGAATCATAAGAGATTTTACCAATGGAAAGGTCTAATAAATGAGCGAGCCATTTCTCTGCAGGCTTGACAAAGGTTTGGGGTTATTTTTCTAGGCTTGTAATTCCCTACACAAAGACCTATTTTATTGCAGGTTTTAGTCTCTGTGTTGGTAGCTAACGAGACAGAAAGTCGCTTTCTCAAGGTCTGGTGAAGACAGTCCAAAAACTGTTCAGGCCATAAGTAGGTCAGGTTCTTCATTTTGTGTATAATATTGTTTTCTTAGTCATAACACTCAAGTTATCAATCAATAGGCCGAGAAGAAAAGATCCTGCCACCAGCTGTTGTATCTAATTACGTAGGATAAAAAAATGAGAACATCTAATTAGAAGGCTGTTCTTGGTGCGAAGAAAAAAAAAAGGATTAACGGTTGTTTTATAGTGCAGTTGTGTTCAGAAATTGCAGAAATTTCAGAAAATAAAAAGAAACGAAACCTCAAAATGGAGTTATTGGCGATAAACCAGAATTCAGGAGTCTCTATCCTCCCCCAAGAAGAGCTTTATAATACACCCTCGATTCACTTACCCGCTGGGTCCTTGTTATTGTCTTAACTTGACGCAGACACACGGATGGATAGACAGGCAGACAGATAGACACACTGAACATAGACCACGAACTTTTCTTATTTTATTTCGCGAGAAGGTGAGAAATTTGACTCTCCTCGTACACGAACTGAAAAATCCAAGAACAGTTTTGTTAAGACATCCTTACTCTCTATCCCCGGGGATCCTCCTCTTGCTGTCTGCTCTAGCCTGCCCCGCACACACACACACACACACGATGTCTTCCCAAGTTCCTATACTCCAAAATTGAAGAAAAAGACATAAATCGATATCACCGCCTTCCCTCTCACCCCCCCTCCCCCTTTTCTCACTTCAGCGTCTTTATCTTTCACTCAGCCATTCCCCCCTTGACCTGTTCCGGATGTCGGTCATCGAGATGTTGTAGTTCCGAGCCTCTCAACCTGGGGTAGATTCGCCTACCCAGGGGACCAATTTCGCCTACCCAGAAGATAATTTCGCATAAGCACGGAGTTAAAGAGCTGATTCTGAATTTGCACTTATTCAAAAGAAAAAACATTTTGTGCAAAAATTATAATCTATTTTCTTTCTACAGTTTTTGACTTGACGATCTGTATTTTCTACTTCTTAATTATCGAGCTGCCAATGTAATTGTCTAATTCAGAAGAGGGGAATCACTCGAGGAAAAACCAAATATTAGAACCGGTTATCGGTGTATGTAAAAATTATGTGTAACTGTCAATATTTATTCATGCTTTTGTTATAAGAAAGTGCGCACCCCAAGCGTTTTGCGCTAGGGGTGCGTACGTATATGTGCTATGCCTACCCCCGACCTTATTCTCAACCTTATATCTTATGGAATCCCCAACCCTGCTCCCTACCCTTTCTACCCAGAAAACAGGATGAAACAAAAAGAAAATCTGAAAGAATAATCAATTAAGGCAGTCACAAAAGGCTTTAAAATGCGTATCCCCAGCGCAAAAGATAAAAACGTAGGGGTTGTACGTACTTGTAACAACTTTTATTAATTTAACAATTAACGTGATAAATATGTTCTCTACAGCCGATCTACCCCTGCCATTTTCGGCAATTCAGAATGTTTCGGCGTCCTCAACGAAACAGGATCGGGGTAAATTTACTTTCGAAAAGTTTGCCAGGGGCAAACGGAAGCAAAAAGGCTGGGAACCGCTGGTGTAATCCGTTTTATAGCGTCCTCGGTCGTTTTCTTAAGGGAAAGGGATGGAGAGATGGGGAAGTGGCGGTAGTGGAAATGCTGGGGACATGGGAAAATCCAAAATCTAACCGAAAATCTATAGCGCTGTGGATCGAGTGCGTTTGTTCTTCCTTCCTTCCGTTCGCTGCCGACCAGGAAAGCTGTGGTATGTCAAAATTACTACCTTTCAGGAGTAGGAAAAAGAAAAGAAAGACGAATAAAACTGATTATTCCTTTTGTAGGAGGTATTTAAAAAAAAATAAAAAATTTCAGACTGGTTTCCAAAAGCAGATACAGCTATCCTCTTGTAACCCAGCTAGTTAGATCAGCGAGGTAAAACGACAACAAAAAAAAGCAACACCAGAATTTCGATTTTGTTTGAAAATTTGACATAAGACATTTTTCCTGGGCGGCACTAAGGTTTTTTTGCCATTGAACCTTTCATTTCGAGTGCATTTTGAGGGCCTCTCCATTTTCTTTTTCAATCTTTTCTCTTACTGATTTGAAGTTGTGGTTTTGGTGAATACACAATCACAACAATAGCAAGAGCTCGGTGTAACAGCTGAGGTTGTTCTAGCACGTTATAGTAGGGGGGGGGGGGGGAGTTAGTTGATCTAACTACAACCCTATAGAAAACGAAACTATTACAGTTGTACAAAAAATAAACACGAGATCCGACGATCGATTAAATAATACTAAAGTTTAATAATTGTATACTGAACAATAAAATACTAGGAAGGCACCAGCGAACAACTAAATATCCTACGCCACACGAGGAGGAAAACTCACTTACTCACCCCTACTATAACGTGCTAGAACAACCTCAGCTGTTACACTTGACTTCCCTCAACCTTTTCCCGATGCTTTTTAAGTTTTACTTTCATTATTTTTTCAGCGTTTTCATTTCTCGTTTCTTAGTAAAACATGAAGCCCCCCCCCCCCCACCGCCTTCATTAGTCTCTCTAGATAGATGGATAGATAAATATATTGAGATACAGATTGAAAGATAAAATGGGTTGATGGACGAATAGAAGCACATGAGCTGAGATAGATAGATAGATAGATAGATAGATAGATAGATAGACAGACAGACAGATAGACAGACAGACAGACAGATAGATAGATAGATAGATAGATAGATAGATGGATAGATAGATGGATAGATAGATAGATGGATGGATGGATAGACAGACAGACAGACAGACAGACAGACAGACAGACAGATAGATAGATAGATAGATAGATAGATAGATAGATAGATAGATAGATAGATAGATAGATATATACATAGATATATACATAGATACATAGATAGATACATAGATAGATAGATACATACATAGAATAGATAGATAGATAACTTGAAAAAGCTGAAGATTGACCGCCCAGAAAGAGAATCTAATTAAGTAATCCGAGAACGAAGCGATGTAAGGAGAGAGAGAGAGAGAGAGAGAGAGAGAGGGGGGGGGGAGAGGGAGAGAGAGAGAGAGAGAAAGAGAGAGAGGGGTGTCAAAGAAATCTAAGGTTGCAAGCGACGAGTTTCCACTATAACAAAAATCCGGGTGTTACTATTTTCATCTGTTTTGATAAATCATGGGAGCTGTTAGGCTGGAGGAAGGGTGAGCAATGATTCTCTATCATGGTGAGAGAACAGCGAAAGTGTGAGGAATGAGTAGCAGGGTCACCACACATACCACCACCACCAGCAGCAACACCAACAACAACAACAATAACAACAACAGCAGCCATTACTACCACATAACAAAAACAACAGCAACAGCCACTACTACCACAACAACAAACACAACAGAAACAGCCACTACTACCACAACAACAAACACAACAGCAACAGCCACTACTACCACAACAACAAACACAACAGCAACAGCTACTACTACCACAACAACAAACACAACAGCAACAGCCACTACTACCACAACAACAAACACAACAGCAACAGCCACTACTACTACACAACAACAAACACAACAGCAACAGCCACTACTGCCACAACAACCAACACAACAGCAACAGCCACTTCTACCACAACAACAAACACAACAGCAACAGCCACTACTGCCACAAGAACAAACACAACAGCAACAGCCACTACTGCCACAACAACAAACACAACAGCAACAGTCACTACTACCACAACAACAAACACAACAGCAACAACCACTTCTACCACAACAACCAACACAACAGCAACAGCTACTACTATCACAACAACAAACACAACAGCAACAGCCACTACTACCACAACAACAAACACAACAGAAACAGCCACTACTACCACAACAACAACGTCTACTTTTACCCTCTATTCCTGCTATTTACTAGAACGAACCAGCAGTTCACTCACAGATTCCCCGTATTCTATGCAAGCCCAAAAATATCCGTGTGGGCATCACCATCATCAACAACAACAACAATAAAAACAATAACAGCCACAAACATAAACGCCAAAAAGCCAGCATAAAAAATAGCAACAATTACGGACAGCCCGCCCCCACTAGACAAACACATAAATCGTGCAGCAATATTAATCTTCCATCAATTTGGTATTCAAAGAGGAAGGATTCCCCGGAGACTGCTCTCGCCAAAAGCTATATCATAATGCTCACATCATGATGCCGCTCCAGTGTACATAAGCTTGATAAATATGAAATGATGCGTCATTGTGACACAGTTGGCTTTTTGGCGAGGAACCGGCCGAGGTCTGAAATTCTTGCTGCCGAGGGTTCTCTGTGATGTCATCTTTGTGTTCTGCTACACTCTGCCCTGCCCCTGAGTGGAGTCCTTTTTTTTTGTTGTTTATTTGTTTTTCTTATAAATGAAATACACTTCTTTATAATGTCCGAAAGTCACCGTTTAAAGGCAAATAAGAAGAGAGGGGTAAAGGTAAAGATTTTTCTTGCTTCGGAAACAGTGTTTACCCACATCCTATAAGCGAATGGAGACACTTGCCATGTGCACCCATTCAGCAGCAGGGTATACACAGTTATCCACTACTGTAACTAATTAGGCGAAGTTCATGTTGTCAGTGACATGAATTAATAACAACCAATACAAACTTGCAACGCCAATATATTCACACACACACACACACACACACAAACACACAAACATGCTGAATATTTGAAGCAATATTCTCTTGGCTCTATTAAATTAAATTAGATTGTATTGGAGGCAAACTTTGTCTTCAAATTTATATGTTCTTGACACTGAGATTCAGCAGAGTGAAGTAATTTGTTCAAGAATACGTATATGTATTCACAAAGATCTAAAACAGAAAAAAAGCCAAAAGAAAAACAACAACAAACAAACAAACAAACAAGAAACACAAAAACCAATAGGCTGCGATTGTGGATCGAGTCTATTTCAATATTTCATCGGATTTTGAATGGTTTCGGAGTGACTATTTGTCTGTTTGCCCAAGTGTTTGTATGGTGAATTTTTTGGGATAGTTTTAGGGTAAGAACTAGGCTTAGAGTTGGTATATTCCCTACCATTCCCTCCCCTCCCTCACCCCCCCCCCCAAAGAACCGCCGACCAGCGCTGCACTGTGGCGACGACGTGCCTGCTCCAATTGTAACTGGGCTGCAATGGCACAAAGGCAAATTTCCCAAATGGGATTAAAGAGTTTTACAAATACAATATTGACCACAACAATATTTTTGTTGGCGATGTGGCTACAATAAACGTTTGCGGAGCTGGCCATAAGTTGGTCACAAAAATCTTATTGTGAGTATTTTGGTTACCTGGCCCAATATGGACGTTATCAGATTATTTTCTTCCTCTCATCCCAATACGTATTACATTCTGCACTTGTCTCGTGCTCCACTGTTTGAGAATCCCCCCCGAGTTGGAAGATGAGAAAAGTTCGATCTGCCTATGTTATGCACAAGTTGCCGAGACAGAGACTGAGGCTTAAAAACACGCCCGATCGTCTTATCGGTCGGTTGTGTGCAATAACTTTTGAATACAGAATGAGACACTTGAGATAGTATTATGATATTATTTGGCATACAAATGACTTATTTTTCCTCTGAATATGATTGCTAGTGTGATCAATGTTGAATCTATGCTTTCCCGATGTCCTCAGCTCAGATTCATACAGCCCCCGATCTATTCCCTTTACTGGGGCCTTGTATTGGAAACAGTGGAATAATGACAAGTGGGGCTATTGTGGTAGTTTTAGAGGATTAATGTGTTTTTGAGCTCAGACTGCTTTTGTCATAAATGTTACTGATTCTCGTAAGGATGATGAAAGACTTATGTTGCGACTGCCATTTAAATATCTAAAATGATCTATGACACTCTTTACGGCTGAAGTTCTAGACGACCATTTGAACAATGAAGGTCTCAAGAAGTGGAGACATTTCTTTGCCTACTTATGAAAGTTCTGCCGTGTTACGGGAAAAGACTGTATAATATTTAACTAGGTGGATTTCACTTTTTGATGTGATTTTATTGAATGAATTATACGGAAACGGTGTTACCGTACACATGAAACCATTCTTTCCACTTCATTACTTGAAGGATTTTTGACGTTTCCGTCGCCGTTCCCGTACGTACGAAAACACAGCTTAATAGTTTCTTTTGAATATCACAAAATGGAAAATTAACAAATCTTAGAGGGAAATGTTTTGTGCGTCTTCTGTATAGTTTTGTGTTTTTGGCATTTACTGTATTTTGTCGTGAAATGGCAGAGTAGTGGAATGACTCAGTGTGCTATTATGTCAACCGTTCCGTGGCTGTGCCAAGGGCGAGCTAAGCGAGTTGGACTGGCTTGGTCGCGGTAGATCTGAACAAGATTGGGAACGAAACAAGTGACCACTTCGCTGATTTCAAATGAATATCTAGTGATCTGTAGAACTATGTACAGTGGTAAGGAACTCCTCAGGTGGAGCGAGGCGGACGACGATCTTTAGGGGAAGAGTGGATTCTTTCATTAGATGTTTCGGCCTTTAATTTCCTGGCATCTTCTAGAACCCCGGCCACGCCGAGGTCATGACTCTCGGTGTTCGTCACCCACTTCTTCGGTTTTGAAACAGTACCGCTGGTTTCTGGTGCAGGTGCGTACCCCTTATCCATTCTGCCAATACAACCACAGGTTATATGGTACAATTCTAGACTGTATGAATTTAATGAAAATGCTCATTTCTTTTACACCGAATTCTTTGACATTACTGGGAATGGGTCGTTGATTGTTTGTCTGTCACCTTTAGCTTGAACATACCGTCGTCAGGGCATCCGAACATCCGTCTTTTGGTCGCATTTATGAAAATAACAATTATTGTGACTGTGGCCTAGTAATGCAGTCCAACTTGACAGAACCGACACGTATAGAATTAACCCTTCATTGTTCAGACATAGAGTGGTTTATCCGAACATTTCTGAAACTTGTAAAACTGATGTAAAATAGCCAAACGAATACACAGATATAAATATGGCTATTGTTAGAAGTAAGGACACACCCCCAGGGTTTTGGGCTAGGGGCGCGTACGTATCCCTAAGTCTACCCTCTTACCCTTTCAACCAAAAAAAAAAAAAAAAAGAAAATCTGAAGGAATAATTAATTAATTAAGGCTGTTGTCAAGGGTATTTCGGGAGGAACTCTCTAGCTCTGAAGTCACAAAAGACTTTAAAGTGCGAACGCCCCCCCCCCCCCAAAAAAAACAACAAAAAACCAACAAAACAACATTCTATAAGTATTTACCAGGAAGAATTAGTTGTTGAAAAGTTGAAAAGTGTTCCGAGTATTTAGCATTGGGTATCAGGATGAAGTGATTCCTGATCTGGAAACGTGGGTAGTGCTGAAAGGTTAAGTTAAGATCAAGGTTACGACCAGTCTAAGGGTAGCCACACAAAGGCCACCGAATTCGGTCACCGAGCCACTAGACGCTTTAGGTGACAAGAATTGCACTACATAAACGGACCGAATCTAGGTGGGCTCTGTGTGCAGTTGTTGAAATTATATAGTGCAATTCTTCTCACCTAAAGCGCCTAGTGGCTCGGTGACCGAATTCGGTGGCCTTTGTGTGGCTACCCTTAGGCACGAGGCCACTCGCTAAGTAGGTACTGGGGGAACGGGTGCGGGGTGGGGGCACTTTTCAGTTACGGTAATACATGAACAAGCTTGGTTTTATTTACTTAAAAGCCCCCCCCCCCCCCCCCACCACCACGACCAACAACAACAAGAACAAAACCCACAACAAAACAACGAATTATGTTGCTGGATTATGGAACATTAGATCTGTCTCTTGCAACAGTCAAATAGTCCATGTCAGTTGCCCGTTAAAGTTTTCAAACACAAACATCTTACGTTTCATTGGTCGTATGTTCACACAAAGAAAAGGCGGGGGCGGGGCATGGGGATAGGCCAAACGAATAAAGAACATGCATGAAGGAGGGAAATTGGCGGGGGGGGGGTGTAAAGAATAGCTAAATTCTAGCTCACGTACTCATAGCTGTCCCCCAAATGATTAGTACGCATGTGTTAAAGATTCACACAGATAGTGAGTAATGATGCTCTTTGCTGAGAAACTACGACATACACATATAACACGGGTGGCCAAACTTGCTCAATGTAAGAGCCAGAAACCATAAACTTCAGATGTTCGAGAGCCACAGGATATGACCAAAATTTACACACACGTTTTCAATGTTACATAAACATTTTGCTACAAAAATTTTATATAAATATTAAGAAATACATGTATGCAACAACATTTACTCATGTATGCAGTTTTTTACACTGTTAATCTGTATTAGTTTCAGTAATCACAAAGTGCACGTAATACCAAATGTTTTAAAAATCTTGCCTGACGATTGTTTTAACTGGATTGGACGCATAAAGTACGGCAATGAATGAACTACGGGAGTATCACATGCGAATATCATGAACAGGTTAATCTGGCAAGATCAGAATATGGTCATGATGCCTGGGTTTGTGCATGAAATTAGGAAGCCTTTTATATTAACACTGTGATGAAAAACAGAGCTCTGCCAACATTATTTCCACGAGCCGCTTACTGAAGGCCAAAGATACTTATTATGTGGCTCGCGAGGCGCGGTTTGGCCACCCCTGACATAATAATATAAGAAAAAAAGAGTACAAAGAAAAGATGGCGTATCAGTCAGTGTCTGACGTCAAAGAAGCATCTAGATCTAAAACCTACTGCTTACAGTCAATGCCAGTCGTCATGCCTTCAGTCCACACACTCGTCCATTATCACCATCCTCTGTGATTATCCCAGGCCGGGTCAATAGCGATGATGTATATTTAATGACAGTGTTTGCCCTCTTTGCGCTTAGACACCAGGAGCGGCCACTGGTTCAGTTAGGGCGAATTTATATTCGTTCTACAAGCTTCGCTTCAGCCACTTTTTGTCAGCAAAATGGTCGTAGAAAAGCACAACATCGTCAGGAAAATAATAATTATTTATTTACATTATACGCAGGTAGTAGGAGAATATACGGGGTATCTGAAAACATTTTTACACACACATGAACTGCCTGATGTTGGTTGCAATTATTTTGAACTGCATCGTCATCAATGTCGGGTCCAGAACGACCGTGATTTCGAGTACATGCGATAAATTAAACAATCGCACACCTTTCCTGTTTAATCCGAATTATACAGCTTGGATGTGTTTTGATTCGAATTATACAAATAAATAATATTCAGAGTTTGTTCACATTTGGCCAGCTTAGTTTTAGTTTGTTCCAACTCCACTTTTTGCACAACTGAGAAATTCGACGTTAAACGTTTTCGGATTTAATTATTATGATAGGGAGTTGGAATAAATCAGAACTGTGAAACAGCTTAATTCTTCTTCTTCTTCTTTCGTTCACCAATCTAAATCAGCAGAATTGTTCTTTTAAAAAAATCTTTTCTGCAGTTCTGGCAGAGCACCATAGAGTTTTATATTCAGGTCGGTGGGTTTGGGCCAATACATTTCTCCCAGTGCTGAGAAGAGTAAAACAGCATAATAAATGTCACAACACATTTTAAACAAGTGTCAAAGTGTTCATTTGCTATACCTCTTCTACATACTAAAAGATCTCCAGTTTTTCAGAAAATGGAGTCAAACAAGAAAACCAAGCTTGCGATGTGCCGAGAGAGCCTGATTGAACTATAGTGAATGTGAAACCTTCTTCAGGCGTCCTTCACATGCCGATCTAATTCTTGACTTATTTCAGCAGATGAGGAATAGACAAATGTGTGCTATTAACTTGTATGTCTCTTTTCTTTTCATTATGTGTATGTGTTGAAGTTTCCAGAGAGTAAAAATTTCCATCTTTGCTGAGTTGGCCATGATCCTCCTGCAACTTTTAGTTTTCCGTGTTCGTTCAGCCCCCACGTCAGCTCTGCACCCCCCCCCCCTTTCCCCTCACCTCTTTGCCCTCATTTCTTTTCTATCCAACAATAATCTGCCACCCAAGCCGTCTGCGTCCCAAGATATGTCTGAGTGCAACCCTAAACACAGAATACCGAGACGAACCATTCCTTCTCCCCCATATATCCACAAATTGCGCTCGCATATACATGTACAGGGTGATCACTACTCTTTTTCGTTAGGTTATGAAGGGGCATAGTGCGAATTGTTGGATTATTGACATCGATGATACACGGGCAAATCGACGGACGGAATATGACGTATTGATTCGACTCAGAATCCTGTGTCTCGAGTGCGACCGAGCTATAGGTAACCAAGTGGTCATTTCTCAGAGGGAAGTCCTGTATAAGTAATTAACTCAAGCTGATTTTTTTTTTTACTTTTTATCATAATTCACCACTTCTTGTTTGATCTGAATGAGCTTGTTTTTTTTTTTTTTCTGAGAAATTTCATACACAATCCTAGTTTGAAATTTACGGCATTTTATAAATGGGAAAAAACAAACCAAATGAAATTTACTCCAATTTGTAAATGGTATGCTCGTCCATTTGAATATTTTTATATCTAGCATATTAAAAGAAACCCCTTGCTTACCAATAGACCCTTTCTGAAAATTGGTATAAAGAAGTGATATATGGTTGCGGACTAAATAGGCTATGTATAAGCCTACGATTACACGCGACCGAAGAACTACAATTGCAAAATGGGCAAATAATTGAACTTCTAGTTTTCAATGGGGTTTAGGCGATAATATAGTACAATTAGGACGGGACACTATAAAGTGTGCATTCCACTGAACAAAATTCTCGGTGCTCGCGGAATTTTATTGCAAATTAGTTGTGGAATTTTTGGCTTTGCATTGTGTACAGCTTTGTGACCTCCATTTTTCCGTTTAACCCCCATTTGTACTAGTAAGGTGTATTCGTAAAAATTTTTTGTTCATACGGGCGAGAGTATTATGCTCTTTGCCACTTTAACTCAGTTTGATGACATCTTCAGGGGAGCAGTGTTGATGTTATGCATTAAAATTTTTGCAATACAAATGTCGCCTTCCGACACTGTGACGCATGATGTTCGCAACCCGAGACCACCATCGAAAACTGCTAAGTATACAGCGGTTAAAAATCCAATGAAAATAACTACGACAGAAACCATGCCTTGACAGTAAAAAAAACAACAAACTATGACAGTAAAGAAATAACTACGACGGGAACCATGCCATGACAGAAAAAAAAACAACTACAACAGTAAAGAAATAACTATAACAGGAACCACGCCATGACAGAAAAAAACAACTACAACAGTAAAGAAATAACTATGACAGGAACCACGCCATGACAGTAAAAAATAACTCTGACAGGAACCACGCCATGACAGTAAAAAATAACTATGACAGGAACCATGGCATGACAGAAAAAAACAACTACAACAGTAAAAAAATAACTATGACAGGAACCACGCCATGACAGTAAAAAATAACTATGACAGGAACCATGCCATGACAGAAAAAAAAACAACTACAACAGTAAAAAAATAACTATGACAGGAACCACGCCATGACAGTAAAAAATAACTATGACAGGAACCACGCCATGACAGAAAAAAACAACTACAACAGTAAAAATATAACTGTGACAGGAACCATGCCATGACAGAAAAAAACAACTACAACAGTAAAAAAATAACTATGACAGGAACCATGCCATGACAGAAAAAAACAACTACGACAGTAAAAAATAACTATGACAAGAACCACGCCATGACAGAAAAAAACAACTACAACAGTAAAAAAATAACTATGACAGGAACCACGCCATGACAGAAAAAAACAACTACAACAGTAAAAAAATAACTATGACAGGAACCACGCCATGACAGAAAAAAACAACTACAACAGTAAAAAAATAACTATGACAAGAACCATGCCATGACAGTAAAAAATAACTATGACAGGAACCACGCCATGACAGAAAAAAACAACTACAACAGTAAAAAAATAACTATGACAAGAACCATGCCATGACAGTAAAAAATAACTATGACAGGAACCACGCCATGACAGAAAAAAACAACTACAACAGTAAAAAAATAACTATGACAGGAACCATGCCATGACAGAAAAAAACAACTACGACAGTAAAAAAATAACTATGACAGGAACCACGCCATGACAGAAAAAAACAACTACGACAGTAAAAAAATAACTATGACAGGAACCACGCCATGACAGAAAAAAAAAACTACAACAGTAAAAAAATAACTATGACGGGAACCACGCTTACAATGCAATGACAGTAAAAAATAAAATGCAGTAAAAAATAATTGGGACAGTAAAAATGCTATAAAAGTGACCACGACAGTAAAATGATCAGACGTTTAATTTCATATTATATCCAATGACAATGGCTACAAATATCCTTGGGTGGGTGAGTTTCCTGGTTTAGGAACATTTCCCATGGGCGCTTTTTGCTTTTTGCCCCCTTTTCAATCTTATACTGTATAAGAGCTATTTCCTCAGAAGGAAATTGACGTCAGCAGTGTTGCGTTTCGAAAACTGAGCCAATGACGCAAACAGCAAGGATGGTCTGCGCCATATTTAGTATTGTCCACGGCAGTTTTTAGCATTGCAATTAAATGTAAGCGTTTGCATTATATTTCTCAGGTCAGTCACAGTGATTCTCAAAACTGTGGGTGGCAACACTATGGTGGACCATGAAGTTCTTGGCACGGCCAAATGCTTGCTTTATATGTTGTTTTGTATTTTATTTCGTAAAATATGTTAAAGAGTTGATTAGTATGGCACTGTCTCCGTTCGACTTACTCCGACCGGGAACGTTTCTGTCTATGTTACATGGGGATTATTACAATTGATACATGTGTACTCATTGTCGAGTGCTTTTGGTATAGTTTTTGATTAAATGTTAGTTTTTCTGAGAGAAAACAGCGAACATTTCTTCTTTCTATTTATTGTTAGATTTTGCTGCATTGTTTGATTTTGGAGTGTATATTGGACTTACATTCCTTGAGAACTGCTCATCATCATACTAGAAAGGAAGTAAGGCCTCCAATGTAAGCGTGCAAGGATTTTTAACTGCTAAGCGTTAAATTCTACAAAATATATTACGCACAGAAAGACGTAGAGGTTTATAGGGCATATTTTTAAAGGTCTCGAAGTTCGCTGTTTCTGAGCAACAACTGAGCTGAACGGAAGAAAGTGCTCCGACAGTTTAAGCCAGAAAAAGAAAGACACAATATTCTAGGAGTAGAATTATAAAGTAAGACACACAGACTAATACAATACCCAGGCCGGATGATCCCATTGTGTGACGTCACAAAACAGCGAAAGGTCATGAACCATCCGCCACATTAGGTTTACGTTTACGACCGACGCGTCACCATAGCTACAATGTTGAATGACACCATTTTGATGCGCCTACTGAACGCGGAAGTTTGGTTCCGCACCAAGAAATTAATACATGTACCACCAATCTTGACAAATAAAAAGAAATTTCTACTGCAGATAGAACTAGAATCGGAATTTCCCGAGCGACGGCCATGTTGGTTATACGACCGCCGCTAGGGAAATTCCGTAAAAAACGACACAGCCCGAAGCTCGTGTTTCCAGTCTGGTTAATGTATCAGTCTGTGGTAAGACAGGGAATTTGAAATTTGCACATTGGTGATCGAAACGCTACTTTAAAAATCTCGTCTGTGTATTCCCCGAGTCAGCGGGCTAATTTATATAATAATATTTAAAATAGAAAGGTTTCTGTGGTTTTGGAATGGTTTTCAGTGAGGCAGAAAAGAAAATTTATTTATTCTGTTTTACTGTAACAAAATCGATGCATTTAATCTCCAGCTCACTGAAATGTAACCAGCCGGTCAGACAGAATAGCTGTTTAGCATTTTTATCCAGAATAAAAGTTCCTTTTCACTGATGCACTTAGAACGACTCGCCCACTGTTGTATAAAGTACTGCTCTTCAGTGCCATACTTGTGTTCTTGGTGTCAACGAGTGATATGTAATGCTAAGCCGGTTTGTTTCCCATAGAACTTTTACTCTCCAAGTTTCCAGCTCAGTGCTGTAACATTCCATTCAGGTGCGTAAAGATGATGGGTGTGGTACTGTCTATTATTAACTAACTTCGTAAATAATTATCATTTTTTGTAAGGCTGGTGGCTCACTGAGTCAAATCCGTTTTGGGACATTCCAGATAATATATTAACCAAGGGCCAGTTTTCAAACTATGCCTGTGAAAAAAAAAATTAACAGTTCTGTGGTAATGGGTAGTAATTAAATTAAAATTTTTGGTTAGCATTATCTTCCTTGCGTGATCATATGTCCTAGCGACCATCTTGACAAAAGAGCACATGTTTGCAACCTCCCATCAGTTACCAAGGGTATGTCCCGTCAGTTACCAAGGGTATGTCCCGTCAGTTACTCAAACTAATTGCCCCATTATGCTTAAATATAAAACTTGATTATTTATGCTTTTTTGTATGCTCAAATTCATTTTTTGAGTGTAGAAAAACATTGTTCACTAATCCTGTTGGTTTGGTTTCACAAATTTTGCAGTTTTATTTTGCTATATAAAAAACATGGTATTTTTTCTGTCCCATCAATAACTAAGTAAAGTGAAGGCAACTGAATGGACTCATCTTAATTTTTATTTTTTAAAGCACACTTTTATCATTATCTAGACCATATTTCTGGAGGACTGATCAATCCATTTTGAAATAAATGGTTGGTTATTTATTTAGTGGCTTTTTCTTTCTTAAGGAGTATTGTCTGAACGTCCCACCATCAGTTACCGTGGAATGTCCCTTCTGTCTCAGTTTTAGTGTGATATGTGAAGTTTGTAGTAAAACGGGGCCTCACGTACTGTCGAAACCGAAACAAGACTGCTTCACTATATCACGCGCGACAAAACTGTCCTGAGTCAGCAAGCGGAAAGAGAGAACTCGCACGATGAGTCAGTGGAGAGTCAAAACAGGATTGATTCAGTAAACCACCAGTCTTACTTGGAATTTTCATTTCGATGGCAGTTTATTGTCTTAACTGTACCCCCACGGTCGAAAATTCAAAATTTGGTTCCTGGTGAAAACAGAGACCTGGCGGACTGTGACAAAACAGACGTAACACGGACTTGTCATGGCCGTGAAAGCAGCGCCCACAATCTGTGCTCACTCAAAATCGAGGGTGGAAAAGTCCAAAGAAGAACAAAAAAAAGTGATAAAAAATGTTCTTGACAGGTAGCGGTGGTGCCCCCTTAATTTCACAAATCTACCAGAAAAACAACAAGAAGAAAGTAGAGAAAGGAAGGCAAAAGATGTATTTGATCAAAATCTCCTTCCGTCCAATAATGTCTCAGTTGGTTTTCTTTTTTTGGTCACATCCTGATGTTCAGCGAATTTCTGACTCGGCAAGATGGTTCTAGATCTTCCGAGAACGGCTCATTTGGCGCCCGTTGTTTGTAGCACAAATGTTAATGTCTGCCGCGAGGGACAAGTCCTGAGAGGGCATTGGACATAAACCCAGATTACTTCCGGGTAATTTGATATTGTGGAAATAGGATAGCCTCTGTCCGCCCACTGATTCCTTGTTACTGTCACTGGTGTACAGATTTAGAGAGTCAGCTGGGAGATAGCCACATCTGCAACAATGCAGAAGATGATGGTAATGGTAGTGGATATGTAACAACAACATCTGCAACAATGCAAAAGATGGTGGTGGTGGTAGTGGATATGTCACAACAACAACATCAGCAACAATCTACGCTACAGCAACCTGTGTATTATTTATTTGACCGTATAATAGAGTTGCATGATAAATTGTGTATCTGCAAAGAACAACATCGGCAACAAAAGCAAGAACACACAGCAACAAGAAACATCAGCGGCAGAAGCAGCAACAACAACAGCAATGTAAGCACCAGCTGCAGCAACAAAAACAACACCAGAAACCATAAAAACGAGAGCTCCATCAATAAAAACAACAGCAACAACAATGAAAATAACTTCACTACTAACAAAAACAACCTCAACAACAATGAACACAACTTCACTACCAACATTAAAAACAACAACTAAAATAACTTCACCACCAACAAAAACATCAGGAACAAAGAAAAAAATCACTACCAATAAAAATATAAAACGAACGAATACAACAACAACTACTCAGCAATAACATCGATAAAAAATTAACAACATCGGCAACAACAATAACAAAAGCCAGCAGCAAATTAACAAAGCAAGAACGAGCAAGAACAATATCATTAAGAACAGTAACAAGAACGAAAAATATGTGCAAGACCAGCAGTATCCATGTATAAATCAACACAAATGGACTGACCATGCCATACCATCAGCCACAATCACGTACACACAAATTTAGATTCAGTTAGCGCGGTCTATAAATTCTCTCTCACCATTTCTCGACTCACTAATCGATATGTGTGAGCCTTGCCGGTCGAGTAATATTTTATCAAACAAGTTTCGGGATCTCTGATCCGTCCACTGTGGTAGTTTACACTATAGCAGTATATTCTTTCCTATTTCTACTGTAAGACTCTCGAGTGTCAGGGAGAATGTAAAAAAAAATAAAAAAATGACACCGTAAGTTTGCAATAAATGACTAACAACCAGTTGCCATACAGGTAATAATAATAATAATAATAATGAAGATCATTTATATAGCGCCTAATCCAAACGAGTTTGCTCTAGGCGCTTTACAGAAAGTCTTGTTCTCTCCATTTGCATCTCTCTCACTCTCTCTTTCTTTCTCTCACTCTCTGTGAATCTCTCGATCTCAGAGCAAATTGTAACGCAGCCTGTTAGGCGCAGTTCACAACAGTTCACAACTCACAACTTGTATTCTAAAGTATTATAATGTTATTTGAATATATATTATATAATATTTATTTAATAATGAATTATAAATTTTCCTTGGTGATATGGGGGGGGGGGGGGTGATAGGGATAAATTTTAATCTATTAATTTTAATTTCAATTTTGCCCGGGCAGATAATAGGGGAGATTATCCTAAAAAAGGCACAAATTATTTCCTTATGATATTATTGCAGTGATACGACACCAGTGTTTTTTGTATGAAATATAATGACATGATTTTTTTTCCTGAAAAAGCCACTTCTCATGTTTTGCTATTTTCTATTTCGTACACTTTTTTAATCCCATTTGGGAAATTTGCCTTTGTGTCATTGCAGCCCAGTTACACAACTGGAGCAGGCACGTCTGTGCCACAGTACAGCCCTGGTCGGCGGTTGGGGGGGGGGGGTGGTAGGGATCAATTTTATTTAATTTTGCCCAGACAGCGGTCTGTTCGGCCTGCTCTTCTAGTCTGGATTTCCAACTGCCTAGGTATTTTTAACGTGCGCAACTTGCACACGGGCCCTATGAGCTTTTCTTCCTTATCCGAGAAGACTAGGTGCTCAATCCTACCTACCATAGGATCAGGGACAGGAAAATATGAGAAAAAGCCAAAAAAATTCCAACATGCCCGCACCGACCGGGATTCGAACCCGGTACCCTTGGCATGAGACGCTAGCAGCTTGCCTCTAGGACACCGTGCCCCCCAAATTATTACCAAATAAAACAAATATTACCAAACTATCGTGAATATTTCACTGTCAATAGAATCTATAGTGCTAGTATGCAACTGCCCTTTTTAGTGTTTTTCAACTCTGTCCAAAAAACTTCTGTCGGTACAGAATTTGGACGGTTTTGTAGCTTAAAGATAGTGTGCTGTGAGTGATACATTAAAGTTTGCTTTAAAAATTATTCACACAGTATGGTTACTGAAATAGGGAGGGCTGATCTTTTCATTCCGCTCCAAATATCTCCAGGATATTTTGATGAAGCTACCTTACAGCTGCAATGTTACGCAGTGTAATCGCTTGGCGGTTTTTCTGTCTCATGCATGCCCAAAAAATATAGTCAATTTCTAACCGTTCCTGTCTCGTTATCTGAGATCTCTCAGAGTGGTTCTATGTCACATTTTGTATGTTTTGAAGTCCTACTACTCACACCCAAAGTTTGGTGCCTTTACCACAATGTGCACAATTCATAGACTTTTTAGTCCTAGAGTACTTATACTAAATAGCTGGAACTTCAGACAAAAGAGCAATATAATACGGGCTTGGTTGTATCGATGCGCACTGTAACATGAACTATGAGTGGAGACTTTTCTCAACCCTGATTGTGGTTAGGTCTTTGTTTTAGGAGGTTCGTCGCCACTGGCATTTACATCTCACTTTTCTCGCTTTTGTTTTCCTTGTTCTTGCTTCTGTGTTTTTGTGGTAGGGATTAGTTTTCTTTCAGAATTTTGCCCGGGCTGCCTTGTTCGGCCTGCTCTTCTCGACCTTTAACTGCCTCTGTATCTTTAACTCTGCTGACGGTCTGTCAAGACGAAAATAGCCAAGTAAGCAGTATCTCTAACATGCGCAACGCGCACACGGGCCCTCCGAGTTTTCGTCCTTATCCGAGAAGACTTGATCCTACCTACCATAGGATCAGGGACAGGATTTTTTCCCCCCGCAAAAAATTCCAACATACCTGCACCGACCGGGGTACGAACCTGGTACCTTCGGCATGAGAGGCGAGCACTTTGCCTCCCGTCCAACGTGTCTCAAACCTGATTACATGGGCGCCGAAGATTTAAACATTTTTTGATGTTCAATGTTGTTGACTTGTGATTGCCATGGCCACTAATATGGAATTCTTCGGATTCCATACACAGAGATCTGTTGATGTGGACACACTCAGGGTACTTGAACCCCCGCATACTGGTTATCACACGAAACAGCAGATACGGAAGTCGAAGCATTCGGGGAACAAAGAATGAGCACACAGGCGATAGAGAGACAAAGTTCTTTGATGAAGTCGGAGCTGTTTGCCATGCAGTAGAGTTCGTGGCCCACTGCTGTTGTTGTTTGCTGTAGCTTTATTTTCTCTTGACATTTTGTAACAATCAGGCTGGGTCAAAGACGAGGGTTGAGTCTCGATCAGGTTATCGACATGTGGGTGCTTTACACACACAGGGAGAGATTAGAAAGGCTGCACTTTGTCTTAAACGGGATTCACACGCTGGACTTCTCGTACTCGTGTCTAGCGCTCTAACCATATTACGACTACTGTCCTTGACTCCACCCCCCTTAGGATTCGAACATACGAGCGCTCATACCCGTGTCAAGCGCTCTAGCTGTATGACTACTATGCTGGACTCCACCACCCCCTCCCCAATAGGATTTGAATTCAGGACTCCTCGCACCCAAGTCAAAATCATTAAACGCTTGGCAACTACGCCAGCGTTTGCCGTTGCACTTGATATTGTGGAGTGCCTGAGTAAAGGGCAGTTAATATTCTAGTCCATCCAGCATCTTTTATGTCAAAATGCTTTAATCAACAACCACATGTTATCTGGAGATGTCTCTCATTTGTTAAGAATTCTTCTCGAGATGTTGTGAATTTGTACAAACGTAATCTGGACATGTTATGTTGAGATATCTGTGAATAACAATGATAGAATGGTTATCACAAGATACCACTTATTTGTGTGGACTCAGTGCACAAAACTGATAATTGGCTTGATTAGATATTTATGTCACTATAAAGTATAATGGGAATGTCATTTGTCATGAAATATTCCGTTGTCATTTTGAGTAATTCAAGAAATCAGTGAAGTACAAATTCCACGAGGTCAAGAAATCAGCCAGTTGTCTAAATTCTTTTTTCAAAATACCTTTGTAAATAATAAATACCATGAGAGCGCATTATTATCATTTACAAAGACACGATATTTTAAAACAAAACAGTAATATAATATTACTGAATATTTTATGATGATAGCTATAGAAATAGCTGGTATTCAGAAACGGCAGAAATGTTGTGTGAAATACTTCACACCTTTAACGCAATAATTTCTTTATTAGTTATGGCTGTGGGTCCTATGAACTAAGAAAAGAGTGTTTCGTTAAAAGCGGCCAACGCTTGGGAGAGCGAGATAAAAGGAGATCTACGGACAAGACATCAAACGAGCTCTTCGGTCTTTGATTTCTTTACAGTCGGAGGTGACACGACCACATCAAGATCATGCATCTCCGGGAGGGGGGGGGGTCCCTGCCGTTTATGGATGATAGGCTAGTTCCATTCTGGTGTAGGACAATTGCAATTGCACCCCCCCCCCCTTCCCCCGGACAACTGCCCTTTGTGCTGCGTTTACGCACCGTCCTACATTGTGGAATTACTGAATGTAATGTAATAATGAAATCATTAACTTGAATAGCGCTCAAACACACACACACACACACACACACACACACACACACACACACACACGCGCACACACACACACACACACACAAACAATGGTGTGCTCTAAGGCACTGGACTAAAATTAGAAACAGGATTACCATAAGAACAATTCACCATGCTCTCACTCTCATACATTAATAAACACTTGATCTGCTCTCATCCTCTGAGACTAAAAAAAAAAAAAAAGTTTCAAGAAAAACAGTCCTAAATAATTCTGTTATGAGCCTATTTTTACATGTGTCGATGTTCCCACTTTGGTGTCAACGCTGATGTTGTTCTACAATTTAGGCGCACCATTAGAAAAGTATCCTTTTCATTGTGGGCGTCTCAAGAAGTTTCATATGTGTTCCATCTTGCCAGCTAAGATCTTCAGCTAGCTTATGCAACAAAAATAAAAGTTTCAACTATGTCTCTCAGATCACTCGGTGGACAATCATTTTGTTATTGTGGCCCGAAGACCTGGAATTTTGCTGCCCAAATACTTAAGGGATGCACTAAATATTAAAGTTTTCTGTACTATTAAAAAAAAAGTTCGATTTTTGTTTTTACAAAAGACCTACCGCCGCTCACAGGGCTCGGTTTTGCTAGAAATTTTGAAGATGCCTTCGATTTGACCTTTCCTTTTTTACATCTGGAGACAATAAATAATACGGAACTATTTTTTTTTTTAAATTCTGCGTTTGTGTCCCTGAGTTTGCACACGGTCCTTTTTTTCCCCCCCACGAAATATGATGTCATCACTTCCTGCCCATGTGTTCACAGTTTAAAAAAACAACACAGCTCAGTATGCAGATTATTGCTATTTAATGACAGCCTTCACCTCAAATTCTGACGGGGGGTGGGTGGGGGGGGGGGCATACGGCATTAACGTGCAAGGAGGAGGAGGAGGAGGAGGAGGAGGAGGAGGAGGGGGTGCAAAAAGACCTACCTAAAAGCAAATGTTAACAAACAAACCACAAGAAAAAAGAAAATAAAACTAGAGGAGCCGACAAATGAAACACTGTCAAGAAACACCTGAAAACACACCTTTTCTATTGATGGAAATGCCACAGCTGTTTCTGACCGTTGTCACAATAATGCTTTGGGTACAGCGGTTCTCAACCTGGGCGGTATCAGCCTGGAGGAAAGGGGCGGGTTTTTTGATTTCCAGGGGGGGCGAAAAGGCAGAAAAGGGCGAGGGAGGGGTCGAAAGATGGCGCTGGAGGGTGGGGGGTGGGGGTGGGGGGGGGGGGTGGGGTGGGGGTGGGGTGGGGTGGGGGGGGGGCGAAAACATGAATGGGAGGATAATTTGGGCGGCTAATACAGGGGCAGCTACTGACTTTGGTCAAGAACACATGTTAATGGGGTTTATAAACAGGAAAGGCCTTTAAAAGTGCATTAATAGTTTGATAAATAATGCTTTTCGTTTGATAATGAATAATCAACACGCTTATTGTCATTCATAAGGCTTCGAAAAACTTAATACATGTACCATTATTTGTGTGTGTAGTCTGTCCTATTATGAACTGTATCTGTTGGGTCTGAGTAGGCATTTATTTTGGGGTGGGGATGGGGGTGGGTGGGGAGAAAGGGGTTGGTGGGGGCGGGGGGGGGGGAGGGGGTGATATGGGGTTTGGGGGGGGGTGAAAGAAAATTTGGAGCCTAAGAGGACGATCGCCTGAAAAATGTTGAGAACCACTGCTATAGTGTGTTTTTTGTTTGTTTGTAACGGTGAATTGAATTTCAGGGGCAGAATGAATGTGGAGCGGTTAGAGCTTGTATTACGGGATGAAGGACTATATAAATGTTACTGATAATTATTGTTATTATTAATATTGTAATTATATGAGAAGGGCAACATTTACGACATTAAGTGAGACAAACCAGTTTGCTAGGCTTGTCATTCCGAATCATCCGCGTGTTAAATAAAATATCTGTGGCCTGGAGATTAGCTCAGCCTGGCTCAGACGAAGAAATTAGGTCACCAGAGACCCTCGTTCATCATAGCGCCAGAAGGACATTTCTCTAATGTCTGTAACACCCACGCCGTGTTCATCGATCTCTTTAAACAGCTCAGCGTTTTGTTCTTTGTGTCCTGCTTTTATTTGGTTTTAACGCGTTCGTCTTGTCTCTACGTGAGCAGTTGTCTTTATGTGGACAGCAAGGAGTGGCTGGGAGATTAATTGTATCTATCTATCTATCTATCTATCTCTCTCTCTCTCTCTGCCTCTCTCTCTCTCTCTCTCTCTCTCTCTCTCTATATATATATATATATATATATATGTCTTTCTAGCTTTCTATCTGTCTGCCTGTCTTTCTGTCTGTCTGTCTCCTTCTCTCTACCTATCTATCTCTCTGTGCATCTATCTATCTATCTATCTATCTATCTATCTATCTATCTATCTATCTATCTATCTATCTATCTATCTATCTATCTATCTATCTATCTATCTATCTATCTATCTATCTATCTATCTATCTATCTATCTATCTGTTTGTCTGTCAGTTTCTATACCCGTTTGTCAATGTAACTGTGTAACTACCTCCCTCCATTGTGCAAATCATTGTGATAGGGGCAGACAATAAAATACGTATTACTGTAAAATTTGGCTATAAAATATTAAGGTTAGAACACAGAAAGGCATGACTTGAACCTGCATGACATGAACATTTGAGAAACTCTAACTTTTAGTCTAGGCGCACACTGGCCGACACTGAACGGCGACATCACAACATTTCGTTTTAATGAGATCCAACTGACGGGCGAGATCTCACTGAAATGGATATTTATGACGTCAGCATCCAACCAGTCGGCGGATCAAGTTCGGCTAGTGTGTCTCTAGGCTTCAAGAAACCAATATTCCTGGCGCTGTTTGATAACTGTTCCAATAAGGACAGCTGTTCACGATAGGACAGTCATGTTTCCTTATAATATGTATACTGCCATTAGACCTGAAGCATAGCAATGATCATGGGTCGCCAAGGCTCTCTCTCTCTCTCTCTCTTTCTATCATAAAATTGACATAGCGGACGTCAGGTTGATAAGCAGACAGACAGAACTGATGGCCGGGCATTGGGCAAGACTGCTGTTAAATCATCAACTGAGGTGAACACTGCTGTGGTTGTTAACGTTCTATGTTTTAGCTGTGATCTTCATATCGATGGTGTTTGCTGCATTTTATTTCATTTACTTTTGGTAGCAATTCTGTGTTACATATGAAATATTTGAAGCTCAAATAGAAAAAGAAAACGATGGAGAAAAAGAAAAGAGGAAAAATCGTTTTTTTTTGTCTGTCTGTTTGTCTGTGTGTATCTATCAGCCTACCTGTCTGTGTGCTTGCCTGTCTGTCTGTCTATCTGTCTGTCCGTCTGCCTGTGCTCCAGCCTGGATGTCCGATTGTCTGTCTGTCTGTGTGGCTGCCTGTCCGTCCTTCTCTGTCTGTCTGTGTGGCTGCCTGTCCGTCCTTCTCTGTCTGTCTGTGTGGCTGCCTGTCTGTCCTTCTCTGTCTGTCTGTGTGGCTGCCTGTCCGTCCTTCTCTGTCTGTCTGTGTGGCTGCCTGTCCGTCCTTCTCTGTCTGTCTGTGTGGCTGCCTGTCCGTCCTTCTCTGTCTGTCTGTGTGGCTGCCTGTCCGTCCTTCTCTGTCTGTCTGTGTGGCTGCCTGTCCGCCCTTCTCTGTCTGTCTGTGTGGCTGCCTGTCCGCCCTTCTCTGTCTGTCTGTGTGGCTGCCTGTCCGTTCTTCTCTGTCTGTCTGTGTGGCTGCCTGTCCGCCCTTCTCTGTCTGTCTGTGTGGCTGCCTGTCCGTCCTTCTCTGTCTGTCTGTGTGGCTGCCTGTCCGTTCTTCTCTGTCTGTCTGTGTGGCTGCCTGTCCGCCCTTCTCTGTCTGTCTGTGTGGCTGCCTGTCCGTCCTTCTCTGTCTGTCTGTGTGGCTGCCTGTCCGCCCTTCTCTGTCTGTCTGTGTGGCTGCCTGTCCGTCCTTCTCTGTCTGTCTGTGTGGCTGCCTGTCCGTCCTTCTCTGTCTGTCTGTGTGGCTGCCTGTCCGTCCTTCTCTGTCTGTCTGTATGGCTGCCTGTCCGTCCTTCTCTGACTGTCTGTCTTTCCTTGCTCATGAGGAAGCTTGGACTTGCCCAGCATGGCAATAATTATCCTCCCCAACTACATACAAATCTTCTACCAATGCAGTACTGAACAAACGTAGTCAGCACTAGAACAGTGGGCAGTGTTGTGTGTGTGAAATAATGGTTCCTTAGAATTGATAACTTTCTAACTCACTTCCACCAACTTTTGAGAAATAGAGGATTGAAGTTGCATGTGATCATAGCTTTTAGAGCATAGAATTTGTGTGTGTGTGTGTTTTTTTAGCAATATTTACAAATTACACACTGAATCCGCCTCATACTTTGACCCACAATACAGGATGCCCGGTGAAGTAGTGTGCGGTGTGTAACTCAGTTCAGCCAAAAAGTGGAGATAGAACCTTGTCATTCTAAAAGGACGTAATACCACAAAGGGAGACAAACTCCCAGCTTATCGGTCTCATTCCGACAATCCAGCGGCCCCAAATATTTTGAGATAAATTCTCCCTGCCCACTCGGGAGACTTCAGCCCGACCCTAACCCGACCCCCAGGGGCCGTTGACAACAGGTGGTCCGGACAGAGTTATTGAATTTCAAGCGGAAATGTTTCCTGGAGGGGTGAATAGGGACGGACAGCTTTCTCTTATCTGAATACATTTTCTCATATTGTCCGTGTGTATAGGCCTGGCCAAGTGTTGTCAAATTCACATGGACGCTGTTGAGATGTTTCTCTGTACGGTGTTATCTATCTATCTATCTATCTATCTATCTATCTATCTATCTATCTATCTATCTATCTATCTATCTATCTATCTATCTATCTAGCTGTCTGTCTGTCTGTCTATCTATCTATCTATCTATCTATCTATCTATCTATCTATCTATCTATCTATCTATCTATCTATCTATCTATCTATCTATCTATCTATCTATCTATCTAGCTGTCTGTCTATCTATCTATCTATCTATCTATCTATCTATCTATCTATCTATCTATCTATCTACCTATCTATCTATCTATCTATCTATCTATCTATCTGTCTGTCTGTCTGTCTGTCTATCTATCTATCTATCTATCTATCTATCTATCTATCTATCTATCTATCTATCTATCTATGTATCTATCTATCTATCTATCTAGCTTTCTATCTATCTATCTATCTATCTAGCTGTCTGTCTGTCTATCTATCTATCTATCTATCTATCTATCTATCTATCTAGCTGTCTGTCTATCTATCTATCTATCTATCTATCTATCTATCTATCTATCTATCTATCTATCTATCTATCTATCTATCTATCTATCTAGCTGTCTGTCTGTCTATCTATCTATCTAGCTTTCTACCTATCTATCTATCTATCTATCTATCTATCTATTTATCTATCTATCTATCTATCTATCTATCTATCTATCTATCTATCTATCTATCTATCTATCTATCTATCTATCTATCTAGCTTTCTATCTATCTATCTATCTATCTATCTATCTAGCTGTCTGTCTATCTATCTATCTATCTATCTATCTATCTATCTATCTATCTATCTATCTATCTATCTATCTATCTATCTATCTATCTAGCTGTCTGTCTGTCTGTCTATCTATCTATCTATCTATCTATCTATCTATCTATCTATCTATCTATCTATCTATCTATCTATCTATCTAGCTGTCTGTCTATCTATCTATCTATCTATCTATCTATCTATCTATCTATCTATCTATCTATCTATCTATCTATCTATCTATCTATCTATCTAGCTTTCTGTCTGTCTATCTATCTATCTAGCTTTCTATCTATCTATCTATCTATCTATCTAGCTTTCTATCTATCTATCTATCTATCTATCTATCTATCTATCTATCTATCTATCTATCTATCTATCTATCTATCTATCTATCTATCTATCTATCTATCTATCTATCTATCTACCTGTCTGTCTGTCTGTCTATCTATCTGTCTGTCTGTCTATCTATCTATCTATCTATCTATCTATCTATCTATCTATCTATCTATCTATCTATCTATCTATCTATCTATCTATCTCTCTCCATCTATCGGTGCATCTGTCTGTCTGTCTTTCTGTTTCTTTGTCTCCAGCAGTCATTCAGTCAGTCAGTTAGCCCCTCTCACTCACTCGATCATTCACTCACTCATTCACATTCTCATGTCTATCTATTTAATGAGCTCTCTCTCTCTCTCTGTCTTGTTTACTTATCCGTTTGCCTTTTCATCCTGCTGTCTTTTCAATCAGGCTGTACGTTAACTTATTGCCTTATCTGTCTGTCTGCCATTCAACAACCGATCAACATCACGTTCATTCTAGCAGTCTGTCTGACCGTTCTATAGCGTGTCCATCTGCTTTTCTAAAGGGTCTATGCCTGACTGTTCTATGCCTTGTCCATCTGTCTGTCTGAGCATTATGTGCCATGTCCATCTGTCTGTCTGACCGTTCTATGCTATGTCCATATCCCTGGCTGTCTGACCGTTCTATGCTATGTCCATATCTCTGACTGTCTGACCGTTCTATGCTATGTCCATATCCTTGGCTGTCTGACCGTTCTATGCTATGCCCATATCTCTGGCTGTCTGACCGTCCTATGCCGTATCCATATCTCTGGCTGTATGACCGTTCTATGCTATGTCCATATCCCTGGCTGTCTGACCGTTCTATGCTATGTCCATATCTCTGACTGTCTGACCGTTCTATGCTATGTCCATATCCTTGGCTGTCTGACCGTTCTATGCTATGTCCATATCTCTGACTGTCTGACCGTTCTATGCTCCGTCCATCTGCTTGTCTGACCGTTCCGTGTCATGTCTGACCGTTCTATGCTATGCCCATATCTCTGGCTGTCTGACTGTTCTATGCTATATCCATATCTCTGGCTGTCTGACCGTTCTATGCCATGTCCATATCTCTGGCTGTCTGGCCGTTCTATGCTATGTCCATATCTCTGGCTGTCTGACCGTTCTATGCCATATCCACATCTCTGGCTGTCTGACCGTTCTATGCTATGCCCATAGCTCTGGCTGTCTGACCGTTCTATGCTATGTCCATATCTCTGGCTGTCTGACCGTTCTATGCTATGCCCATATCTCTGGCTGTCTGACCGTTCTATGCCATATCCATATCTCTGGCTGTCTGACCGTCCTATGCCATATCCATATCTCTGTCTGTCTGACCGTTCTATGCTATGTCCATATCCCTGGCTGTCTGACCGTTCTATGCTATGTCCATATCTCTGACTGTCTGACCGTTCTATGCTAAGTCCATATCCTTGGCTGTCTGACCGTTCTATGCTATGTCCATATCTCTGGCTGTCTGACCTTTCTATGCTATGCCCATATCTCTGGCTGTCTGACCGTTCTATGACATATCCATATCTTTGGCTGTCTGACCGTCCTATGCCATATCCATATCTCTGGCTGTGTGACCGTTCTATGCTATGTCCATATCCCTGGCTGTCTGACCGTTCTATGCTATGTCCATATCTCTGGCTGTGTGACCGTTCTATGCTATGTCCATATCCCTGGCTGTCTGACCGTTCTATGCTATGTCCATATCCTTGGCTGTCTGACCGTTCTATGCTATGTCCATATTTCTGACTGTCTGGCCGTTCTATGCTCCGTCCATCTGCTTGTCTGACCGTTCTCTGTCATGTCTGACCGTTCTATGCTATGCCCATATCTCTGGCTGTCTGACTGTTCTATGCTATATCCATATCTCTGGCTGTCTGACCGTTCTATGCCATGTCGTTATCTCTGGCTGTCTGGCCGTTCTATGCTATGTCCATATCTCTGGCTGTCTGACCGTTCTATGCCATATCCATATCTCTGGCTGCCTGACCGTTCTATGCTATGCCCATAGCTCTGGCTGTCTGACCGTTCTATGCTATGTCCATATCTCTGGCTGTCTGACCGTTCTATGCTATGCCCATATCTCTGGCTGTCTGACCGTTCTATGACATATCCATATCTCTGGCAATCTGACCGTCCTATGCCATATCCATATCTCTGGCTGTATGACCGTTCTATGCTATGTCCATATCCCTGGCTGTCTGACCGTTCTATGCTATGTCCATATCTCTGACTGTCTGACCGTTCTATGCTATGTCCATATCCTTGGCTGTCTGACCGTTCTATGCTATGTCCATATCTCTGGCTGTCTGACCGTTCTATGCTATGCCCATATCTCTGGCTGTCTGACCGTTCTGTGCCATATCCATATCTCTGGCTGTCTGACCGTCCTATGCCATATCCATATCTCTGGCTGTGTGACCGTTCTATGCATATCCCTGGCTGTCTGACCGTTCTATGCTAGGTTCATATCTCTGACTGTCTGACCGTTCTATGCTAGGTCCATACCCTTGGCTGTCTGACCGTTCTATGCTATGTCCATATCTCTGGCTGTCTGACCGTTCTATGCTCCGTCCATCTGCTTGTCTGACAGTTCTGTGTCATGTCTGACCGTTCTATGCTATGCCCATATCTCTGGCTGTCTGACTGTTCTATGCTATATCCATATCTTTGGCTGTCTGACCGTTCTATGCCATATCCATATCTCTGACTGTCTGACCGTTCTATGCTATGTCCATATCTCTGTCTGTCTGACCGTTCTATGCTATGTCCATCTCTCTGGCTGTTTGACCGTTCTATGCTATGTCCATATCTCTGGCTGTCTGACCGTTCTATGCTACGTCCATCTGCTTGTCTGACCGTTCTGTGTCATGTCTGACCGTTCTATGCTATGTCCATCTCTCTTTCTGTCTGGTCGTTTTATGCCATGTACATCTCTCTGACTGTCTGACCGTTCTATGCTATGTCCATATCTCTGTCTGCCTGGTTGTTCTATGCCATGTCCATCTCTCTGACTGTCTGACCGTTCTATGCTATGTCCATATCTCTGTTTGTCTGGTCGTTCTATGCCATGTCCATCTCTCTGACTGTCTGACCGTTCTATGCTATGTCCGTCTGTTTGATCGTTCTGTGCCATGTCCATCCCTGTGACTGTCTGTCCGTTCTATGCCATGTCCACCTGATTACCTGTCTGACCATTGTATGCTATGTCCATCTGTTTGTTGGGCCGTTCTATGGCATGTCTATCTGTCTGCCTGACTGTTCTATGCTATGTCCATCTGTTCGTCTGGCCGCTCTATGCCATGCCCATCTCTCTGGCTGTCTGACCGTTGTGTGCCATGTCCATCTCTCTGGCTGTCTGACTGTTGTGTACCATGTCCATCTCTCTTTCTGTCTGACCGTTGTGTGCCATGCCCATCTCTCTGGCTGTCTGACTGTTGTGTACCATGTCCATCTCTCTTTCTGTCTGACCGTTGTGTGCCATGCCCATCTCGCTGGCTGTCTGACTGTTGTGTACCATGTCCATCTCTCTTTCTGTCTGACCGTTGTGTGCCATGTCCATCTCTCTGGCTGTCTGACTGTTGTGTACCATGTCCATCTCTCTTTCTGTCTGACCGTTGTGTGCCATGCCCATCTCGCTGGCTGTCTGACTGTTGTGTACCATGTCCATCTCTCTTTCTGTCTGACCGTTGTGTGCCATGCCCATCTCTCTGGCTGTCTGACTGTTGTGTGCCATGTCCATCTGTCTTTCTGTCTGACCATTCTATGCCATGTCCATCTTTCTAACAGTCCGACCATTGTATACTATGTCCACCTGTTTGTTTGACCGCTCTATGCCATGCCCATCTCTCTGTCTGTCTGGCTGACAATTCTACGCCACCTCCACGTCTCTGTCTGCCTGACCGTTATGTACCATGTTCATCTATCTATCAGACCGTCATGTGCCATGTCCATATGTCTGACTGATCGGGCTATGCCATGCCTATTTTTTTTGTTAGACCACGATTAATGAACTCATCCTGACCCGAAGTATCCATCCCGTTAGATATATATATGCGCTAGAGGGTCCATCCAATTCCTTCAAGTGGCCAGAAATCGATTTCCGGGAGGCTCATGAGTAGAAGGCGGTCTAGAAATCCGCCCAGTCAAGGACTCCACAAGGGTGACATGTGTATCAAGTAATGGCGAGGCCGATACGATTATCGATTTCAATTTCCTGATTCAATGATGAATCCGTCTCATGTTACGGTGATTAAGTACAAATCTCCAAAGGGAGGAGATAAAGCAAAAGTGATGTTTTCTCCACTTGACGCGGTTTGTTGAGGATCGCTCGCCACATGACGCCTGATATCGTGATACATGAACGGTGTCGCAAAACGACAGTAATATCAGTTTAACTCGTGCACATCAATTCGGTGAAGGCACTGTCCCTTCCCTATCTATCTATCTATCTATCTATCTATCTATCTATCTATCTATCTATCTATCTATCTATCTATCTATCTATCTATCTATCTATCTATCTATCTATCTATCTATCTATCTATCTATCTGTATGTCTGTATGTCTATCTATCTATCTATCTATCTATCTATCTATCTATCTATCTATCTATCTATCTATCTATCTATCTATCTATCTATCTATCTATCTATCTATCTATCTATCTATCTATCTATCTATCTATCTATCTATCTAGCTATCTATCTATCTATCTATCTATCTATCTGTCTATCTATTTATCCATCTATCTATCCATCTATCTATCTATTATCTATCTGTCTTCTCTATGTCTGTCTGTGACCCTTCCTGGTCATTTCCATCTGTATCTTCCCACCTCCCATCAACCCCCCCCCCTCCCCCCCCACCAACAACCGCCTCCCCTAATCACGAGGAAGACATCAAGGACATTGTCCTCAGACTTATCACACGAAACCTGGGCATTCAGACGGACTAACTGAATGTAGATAAAATTAATGGTTACTGTTTTTGCCCCCCCCCCCCATGAGTTAAATATCGATTAATGTTAACATAATCTTCTTTAGAGACCACTTTTTGTCCGGGTTTTCACTTGCTGGCAGTCCTCATATCGATTGACTTTTACAGCTTCGGCGACAGCAGCGAGCGGCTGGTACAGAAAGAAACATCTTGAGCAGTTCACTGCAATTTTTATAAACTGGCAAAACAAAATTTTACAGGCAACCAAAAAATTGGCTTTGCCCCCTGCTTTAGGCTCCGTTTTCAATACGCTGAAACGCAAACGGAAACGGCAACGAAACGTCAAAAACCCTTTAAGTAGTGAAATACAAAGAATGTTTTTATGTGTAGGGCAATACTGTTTCCGTACACACGAAAAAACAGTGGCGGAGGTGTCTGAAGTCGCTAAAATCGAACGTTAGCACATTATAGTTAGCCCCAAATTAGAAATCTACCTGTGTATTTGATGTCCGATCAGCTCTGGCTGAATATTATAAAAACCGCAGAAAATTTGTGGGGTCGCATCAAAGCTTTGAAGCAACGTCAATAAAATGGCCAGAAAAAAATGTTGTGAGTTAAGAAAATGTGGAATATTAAATCACTGTAGAATATTAAATCAATGGAGAATATGAAATCAATGTAGAATATGAAATCAATGTAGAATATGAAATCAATACGAACGCTTACGTGCGAGACCAGACTTGGATTCCATATTCTAAAAATTGTTTCATTGTTTTCTTGGTTCCATTGCCCAACCTTTTATCTTTGGAAGCGCTTACCGTATCCGTACAACGCACACAATTCGATGACGTAGAACACATACCGGAATATTATATTACTGACCATGTTAATTTGCATAGTTTTTAAAAATGTGAATCGGCTTAGTAGCAAAACAATCCGACTTCTGCTTGGAGATTGCGTGATCTGCGCTAATAATATACTTGAGTGTACGCCGATCATCGATGGCTACCCCAACCCCTTTCCGCCTGATTAGTCAATCTGACTACCGCCCATTGATACAAACTGACTAGACTCTCACGCCCCCAGGTCCATCTGACTATGCCATGTGTTGTCACTTTAAATTCGTGAACACTATACCAAGTATTGTTTAGGCAAACCTTCACCAGTCGCCCTTTTTTGGTAAACATGTTGTACGGATATGCACTGTCCATATCCATACAACTTGTTGTACGGATATACACTTCCTTTATCTTTGTATTTGTCCCGATGAAGGTTTAAACACCGAAAGCTTGATTTGTCTTCCCTTTTCATTGGCCGTTTATTGTATCGTTTTGGTCTTATTTCTCACGCTAGGCTTTGGTACTTACAACCTTTTCTTCTTGCCATACTTTCAATAAGCTGTGGCTGAGGGGACTCTTGCATAAGGGTAGCCACACAAAGGCCACCGAATTCGGTCACCGAGCCACTAGGCGCTTTAGGTGACAAGAATTGCACTATATAAACGGATCGAATCTAGGTGGGTTCTATGTGCAGTTGTTGAAATTATAAAATTTTGAGTTTGAAATGACGCCAAAGTTATATTGTGAACTGGATATATACCCATACTTCTAGGTAAATGGTGCCAGAGAGGTTTTGCTGGGAACTGATGCCGCTCAACTTGTAAAACCGACGATAGGTAAATTTCTTTTGACATCTTTACTGTAGTCTATGGTTTGAAACTAATGACAGAAATCTTTCTGCACAAACCAGTGGCAAAGAGCCTAGTGGCTCGGTGGCCGAATTCGGTGGCATTTGTGTGGCTACCCTAACGCGTGGGTACAGAAAGGGAAGGTTAACTGTGACATTGAGTTAAATGGCAGATAGGAGCTTGTTATTTGCTGGTCACAAAGGCTTTCAAATACCACTTTGGCAGACAGGGCTAATAATACAGCTAGATTAAGGCGTGATCTCCTGCTCACTGCCATCTAACCAAGCGTGGTATAGAGTGAACATCGAGTTTTCTTTTTTACCCCGACTGGCCGTCGTCAAAAGCACATTGGCGGTCCGACAAAAGGTCACGTCCAGTGAGTATCCATTGGTTTTCATTGCAGGGATCAATCGACCAGGTATTTTATGGAAATGGACTGAATGACAGACGGGCTGAGTGACCCTTCAGTGACCGTCCTCGTGTCAAATTAACCCTCTGTGGATCAGGTTTCAGTTCTCTCTGGCTAGACGGATATTATGCAGATAGACACACATATATTTTTTTAAATAAGAGCAAGTTGCAAAATTTATGCGGCGAACTCTGAAACAATCACTAAACACAGAAACATGCCGTTTTCACTTTAATTTGACGAAAAAAATAACATAGTTTGCAATAGACGAATGAAAATTTATGTACATATCCATATATGCGGCCCGGGGATATGTTTTGGAATTTATCCCTAACTTTTCTATTCTGCGTTTTCTAGTCTAATATTTCTAGTTTTTCCTGTCCGTCTTTGGAGGAAAAAAAAAGAAGAAAGTTCCTTCTTCATGTATCATCTTTAGGGAATTTGAAGTCTCTTTCCCGTGCAGCATGAAATGATCACTGTATAGTAAATAATAGTAAAGAAATTGTCGAAGAAAGCATAAAATGTTGGCCTGGACGTAGTCTGGACGGTTCTGCGCGTATCGATCTATCTGTCTATCTATCTTTTCTTCAATCTATCTATCTATCTATCTATCTATCTATCTATCTATCTATCTATCTATCTATCTATCTATCTATCTATCTATCTATCTATCTATCTATCTATCTATCTATCTATCTATCTATCTATCTATCTATCTATCTATCTATCTATCTATCTATCTATCTATCTGTGTGTCTGTGTGTCTGTGTGTCTGTTTGTCTGTGTGCCTGTGTGTGTACGTGTGTCTGTCTGTCTAAGTATCTATACAGAGAGGAAAGTCCAATAACCTTTATTACATGAGCTTTTTCGAAAGGGATTTAGAAAAGTCATATCGATCGAGAAAGGCAGATGTTGGTAGAATCTGGAAGATTAAGGAAACCGCTGTCGAGGCCTGAAGCCAAACAGAACTTTGAAAGGGAAACGAAAATCCCCTCAGAGTAAATTTAATGAAAAAGCGCAGGAATTAAAGCAAATATCTGCCATCTTTTTCTGAGCAGTTTGAAAACTGCTGTTTACAACTCCCCACCAGAGCCAACTAAATTTAACCGTAAACTTTAAATCTAACCAAAAGTTGGCTCATTTTTTTTGGAGCCACCCGCAGCTGTATGCATTCAACCTTTGACAAGTTCAAACATCCAGCAGTGATGAACGTGGTCACCAAGGAGTTGTGTGACACATGGGGTGACTGAGGAGGGGAATCATGCTAAGCACGGAGCGTCACAGCCAGTTGTTGCCAGCAAAAATATGTACACTCAAGAAATGGTTTCAGAAGCTGACGGTGTCCGACCAGGCTTAGTGTTACAGGATCTACCCGCTTTTACCAAGAAAATCTGGGGAATATTGGTGAACACTCCTTGTCTGCCAGCAGCTGGCAGTGCCGTTCCGGTCATGGCATGATACCTCCTTTGGTCCACAGGTTCAGATGGAACGATATCAGGATAGTTGCCCCCACCCCCCCCCCCCAGGACAATTGACCCCTGATATCCTCAGCCCCCCAAAGAAAAAAAAAATTGGACAGTTCCACCCCAACCCCCCCCCCCCCCCCATCCCCCTTCGACCCCCCAAGGGCAAAGGGCGGTTGTCTACGGGGGCAGTTGTCCGAGACTAGAATGGAACTACCATCCAAAAAATGGCAAGAGAACACCTCCAAGACGAATGGTCTGGATGTGGCCGGATACCCCCCCCCCCGCCCCCAAGAGTGTAAAGAAATCAAAGACCGGAAAGCCTGTTGGATAGGCGTTCTCTTTCTGTGAAAATCTTCTGTTGTCTGGCTCTCATAACAGTTTCAACTCTTTTGCATATTTTTTTTTCTTCCGAAGAAACAAGAAAGACAGACCTCCTCTTGCAAATGACGAAAAGTTATAAAACCACCAGCATGATAGGGATAACTAATTCCGTTCAATTGCATTTCCGACTTCAGTTTATGGCTCTGGTCTTCATCCACAGCGGCCTTGCTTCAATCGATTTTTCGCTGTTTACGGTCAACATTACGATCTGTAATTCTGCAAAGGCATTAAATTAATACACCCAGTTTGCTTCAGCGGAAATTTTATGCCTATCCAACATCACCGATCCTACATCATTGAAGTATCTGCGGGTGATTTAAAGAAAGGAGGGTGATATTCATAATGAGGACGAAAGTTCTAATCCATTTCTACGCAGAATCGAACTGATGTGGAAAATTGGGAAGATTTCCAAATACTGACATATGGATTTGTGGGGGGTTATCTGTTTATCTATCTATCTATCTATCTATCTATCTATCTATCTATCTATCTATCTATCTATCTATCTATCTATCTATCTATCTATCTATCTATCTATCTATCTATCTATCTATCTATCTATCTATCTATCTATCTATCTATCCGTGTGTGTATGTCGTTTATCTATCTATCTATCTATCTATCTATCTATCTATCTATCTATCTATCTATCTATCTATCTATCTATCTATCTATCTATCTATCTATCTATCTATCTATCTATCTATCTATCTATCTATCTATCCATCCATCCATCCATCCATCCATCTATCTATCTTTCTATCTATCTATCATGTCCCTATGTCAGTCTGTCTGTCTTTCTAACCACACGCCGGGTTATTATGCCCTCCAGTCACTCTGCCCAGCCGACAATCCACCCTCCATGTCTGACGCCTTGTCTGCCTTCCATGCAACTCTTCATGGCAGCTTCATATCTTATTCATGCCTACGACTGGATACCGCACTAGTGTCAAGCCTGTTTTATGCTGGTTTGGACTCAGACTTGATCGTCTTTTGAGAATTGAAGCGCACTGAGTTAAACCTGCTTTCCGTCTGGTTTCACTCAGACTTGAACTATCCTTGGGAATCACAGCGTACCAAGCCACATCTGTTTTACGTCATTTTTTATTCAGATTTGAACTTTCTTTGAGAACTTACGAGGGGCAAACCAAACGTTTTCCACCTGAATATGAATGAATAGAGAATAAGAATTCAAATTTTGCACTCACATTAGTCTTTCTCTATATGGTGGCCCTGCACAACTACTCAGTTCTGCCACCGATGAATCACCTTGAGAATAGGCCCACTGCGCATATCGGCCATCTTTGTTGTAAGAACCGACGCATGACCATGGCGATGGTAGCATTGGTTTTGATTCGTTTGCTGATTTGCACTGCGAGCACTTCAGGCGTCGCGAACCAATCGGAGGCGAGCTGAAAATAGTTCACTACAGTAAACAATGAGACATGCGTACACGCGCATAGGAGACGTTCGGTCAATTCTTTCACTTCCTTTCCCTTGTTGGCACAGATGGTAGGGAATCTGACTAGCTTGGATCCATACTTTCCACCTGTGTCATAACAGACAACTGAAATGCAACCAGCAGGTATTTTAACCGACATCTCCAAGTTACACTCATCAGCTGATCCACCCGCCATTTAGGGTGTCGGAAGAACAATCTGTGACGTAATTCGCAATGGGCCTATAGAAGACCCGCTCTCTTACAGAAAAAAAAAGTCTTTCACTGCATCGTCACTTTCAAAATCTCTTCCTTTCAGGTGCTTTTTCAGTTTTTGGGAATAAATACGTCTGGTGTAGTCAGATCTGGCGTGAAAGGTGGATGTGGTAAAATTTCAAAGCCACAATCTCGCGCAGTTTCTGTTGCCTTCCTTGAAGTGTGCGCTGGCACAATGACGTGAAGCGGTAACCACACTTTGTCAGAAGGCCAGCACCCCCTTTCACTTGGAGTGTTCTATCCCCAAGATTAGTAAAAGTAAATTTCTGAAAATTTGCATACACTCTAGTAAGAAGTTGGTGTGCATCCGCGGTAAGTTTCAAGACTTTATCTTTATTCGTTCATGTTCAGGTGGAAAACTTTTTGGTTTGCCCCTCGTATAGTGCACTGGGTCAGGTCTTCTTTGCGTCGGTTTTGACTCAGATTTGAACTCCCTTTGAGAACCATAATGCAATGCCCTGAGTCAGGTTTATCTTACATCATTTTTGACTCAAACTTGAACTCCCTTTGAGAACCATACTATAACGCCCTGAGTCATTTCTGACTCAGACTGGAATTATTTTTGATAACCATAATACAATGCCCTGAGTCAGGTTTATTTTATGTCATTTTCGACTCAGACTTGAACTCTCTTTGAGAACCATAATACAATGCCCTGAGTCAGGTTTATTTTATGTCATTTTTGACTCAGACTTGAACTCTCTTTGAGAACCATAATATAATGCCCCGAGTCAGGTTTATTTTATGTCATTTTTGACTCAGACTTGAACTCTCTTTGAGAACCATAATACAATGCCCTGAGTCAGGTTTATTTTATGTCATTTTTGACTCAGACTTGAACTCTCTTTGAGAACCATAATACAATGCCCTGAGTCAGGTTTATTTTATGTCATTTTTGACTCAGACTTGAACTCTCTTTGAGAACCATAATATAATGCCCTGAGTCAGGTTTATTTTATGTCATTTTTGACTCAGACTTGAAATCTCTTTGAGAATTATAACATAATGCGCTGAGCCAGGTTTGCTTTGTGTCATTTTTGTCTCGGACTTGAATTATTTTAGAGTACTGTAGCGCTCTGAGTCAAGTCTGTTTAGCTTCAGGTTTGACCCAGACGTCAATATCCTTTTAAGCAACTAGCTAGAAGACAGACTTCTTTCAGTCTCACTAGTGCGCGCAGTCCCGTTTAACTTCATGGTCCAGAGGCTAAATAGACTTAATTCTGTGCTTCTAATCTGTTGTTTTACCTGGAATTGCCCTCTTTTTCTTTCTTTCTTTTTCTGCCCCCTCTCTCCTAGACTCTCTCTCCCTCACTCTGCCTGTTTCTCGCTCTCTGCCCATCTCTCTCTCTCCCTGCTTGTCTCCCGACCTCTCATTTTTCCTCTCTGTCTGTTTGTCTCTCCCCAACCCACCCCTCTCTATAATATACACCATTTGTTATCTTCTGTCATGACTGGCCACATGATAATGGAATACGACATTTGTCTACGCCCTAGTGATGCCGACCCAAACACTAAACATTTCCATCATAAATTTTTACAGTTCTGTGTATTGGTCCAGTGGGAACCCAAGGGATCTCACTTCATGTCTTCACTGCCTGAGCCAAACTCACAGCTATTAAATTCCCATCGAAAATTTATGAAAATATCTATTGTTGGGCCCGATCAATGAGCGCGGATAAAAGTAAAAGAAGGAAGCTATGTGGAGCAAATTAACAGGGTTCAAATTTCCACGACATCGATTTTGTAAAATCCTACAAAACACACAGATTGACTCTTCGCTGAGCACGGCTATTGAAAAGGACTTTCTATACCAGGAAAACTAAAATCTCCTCCCCATCGGGGAATCAAAATCCGGTGTCCCGTGTGGCAAGCGAGGTTACTTACCACTATGCTACCGAGGACGCGTTGATGCAAAGCCAAGAAATGATCAGTTTGCAGTTTTCTCTGTTTACAATTTTCTTCAGTCTCCGGTATTTGTTGTAACAACGGTTTTATCGAACCCACGCATGTTATGGAAACGTTAAAAATGTACGTCCATTTCTTTTTATCGATCTACACAGTACACACCAGCACGTGGGATGGACTCCGTCGTCAAAGCAGTATAAAGAAAAAAATTTTTCTTAAGAAAATCTCACACATAAACTGACTTTCTCGACACCTGATCTTGTAAATGGACCTTTAGGGTCACCGCCTCTTCAGATCAGATGTTAGAGTAGTTGCGTTTCAGGTCTCAAGTTGGGTTTTCATGTATACAGAATGGGATACGTTAGACGGGAAAGAACGTTTCCGTGCGACGGAATTGCCGTTTCCATCCACATGGAAATACTCTTTCTTTTTACTACTTGATGGATTTTACCGTTTCCGTTTCCGTATACATGGAAACGCTGCTTTGAGCTGGGTTTTCATGCATACGGAAACGGAAACGGCAACGGAACGTCAGGTAGTGAAACAGAAAGAATGTTTTCAAGTGTGCGGAAACGCCGTTTCAGTACACGTGGACAAACTTTCTTTTTCATACTTGATGGAATGAAGACGTTTCCGTTTCCATTTCTCTACACAAAAAAACCCACAGCTTTAAAGTTCTTGTTTCCTGGCAAGGAGGAGTAGAAGGACTTGAATGTTTGAGTCTTGTACCTTACACACTTTTAAAGTAATTCGAAAGAGCATTTTCACTGTTAGCTGCCATTCCCTTTCCCTAACTCACAGCATAAGCTGGCTGCAAGACTTTGTTCTCGCAAATCAATTTCATGCACTTTCATGCTGTGTTGTATCACAATCATAATTACCATGGTGCATTTTGTCGTTGTTATCATGTTATGAAATTTTTACCGTGTCTTTTTTGGGGGGAAAACACAGGCTACTTTCATCAGACTTGATGCGTTTTCCCAGTGGCGCCATTGAATTAAGAGCATGATTAGTTAATGGATGAAACAAATAAGCATAGAAACAGACCCCAAATGTAAACCATCGATTGAATACGATAAGGCACTATAACATAATGATAACACTGTAACCTATTACAAAGCAGGGCAATGGAAAATGTCGTAACATGCTAGATAACTCGTAGGGTTTTTCAATCTGTTCAGACACCCTTCTTCTTGACCCATTACTGTCTTCCCATCTCCTCGTTTCTGTAACGATCATTGTTACCTGTACGTCCCTACCTCAGGCATTTTGCGCTAGGGCTATTATAAAGGCTTCTTGTGATTTCAGAGCTAGAGAGCTCCCCCCCCCCCCCCCCCCACCGAAATACTCCTAACAACTGCCTTAATTAATTATTCTTTTTGTTTCGGTTGAGAGGGTAAGGGGCAGGTTTAGGGATCCGATAAGATTTAGGATTGAAGATAAGCTGGTTGGGAAGGGGGGGGGGGTGGGGTATGGGTTGATTTTTGTCGGTAAATATACTGTGTTTAGTTCCTTATTTCAGGGCGTCCGCTGCCTTTGGCATTTACATCTCTCTTTTCTTGTTCTTGTATCTCGGTGGTTTTGTGATAGGGATTATTTTTATATATATATATTTTTTTAGACTTTTACCTGGACAGCGGCTTTGTTCGGCCCCTTCTTCTCGACTTTCAACTGCGAAGGTGTCTTTAACGTGCGTAACGTACACACGGGCCCTCCGAGACTTTTGTCCTTATCGAGAACACTAGGTGCTCCATCCTACCTACCATAGGATCTAGGACAGGAATCCCCCCCCCCCCCCAAAAAAAAATAAAAAAATTCCAACATGCCTGCACCAACCGGGGATCGAACTCTGTCTGTACCTTCAGCATGAAGGGCGGGTATCTTGCCGCTAGATCATCCCGGCCCTTGGTAAATACACTGCTTTAACATCATCCAGTAAAGATCAGCCTGAACCAGACAAATGGTTTCCACCCCACAAACAAAATAAAACAAAAATCAAAATCAGTTACCTCACAGGAAATCCCTCAAGCATAAATGACCCCCGTAGAACATATATTCTGAAAACCACTGCAAATGAGAATTTCTGCCAAGTCTTTATGATCTTCTTAATTCCTTTCCTTTCATACCATTCTTTACTTTCTCTCGCTTTTTAATCCCTGGGATTCTCACGAAATGTCAGCCGGTATTGTGGGAATCAGTGACGATTTTCTGCCAACTTGGCTCTCCAGTTCCAACCACTTCTCTTTCGACGGCGCCACTATTTACACTCCGGAAATTAAAACAAAACGCCAACAAAAACAAACTAAAAAAAAAAAAAAAGCAACTTTCAAAACGTGAAACATCAGAAGCCAGAGAACTGAAACTTCCAGGATTTTCTTCATCCAACCTTTTTTTTTTTTTTTTAAAACTTGTGTACTTTTGGCTCCTTCAAATGTTTTGTTTCAGGGCGAACTGGTGTGAAAGATCTGAAAGCCTCAAGTTTAAGAATGTAAAATCATTCTGTGGCAATAATTCTTTGACAAAGCTTGTGGGCTGTACGGAGGACGGGAAATATTTGGATCAGAGCAATCTTTTCAGATGGACACATTAAATCGTCATACTTAAGCTTTTCTTTCTTACTATTTTCTTGTTCACTTTGAAATTTTATGCATTTGTTTTTCCATCATCTTTTGTTTCACCGGCTTTCAGTGATCTGATTTTTAAATCTAAGCAGCAATGTATGGGACAAGAGGACGGGAGGGTCATTGCAAATGTCACCGACACACTGTTAGAGACAGCTAATGCTGATCTGCAAGCTTTGAACCATTGCCAACGGTTTTTTTTGTTTGAATTCGATGTAAAATTTTGAGTTTGAAATGACGTCAAAGTTATATTGTGAACTGGATATATATACCCATACTTCTAGATAAACGTGCCAGAGAGGTTTTGCTGGGAACTGATGCCGCTCAACTTGTAAAACCGACGATAGGTAAATTTCGTTTGACATCTTTACTGTAGTCTATGGTTTGAAACTAATGACAGAAATCTTTCTGCACAAACCAGTGGCAAAGAACCTTTCAATTCATTGGCAACCGGTGACAGGGAAGGTCGACAAACTGATGACAGATAACTTTGATTGGAATCTGATACCAAAACTTTGTTTTTAAACAAATAACAAGAAATCTCTGTGTATGTAGAAACCAGTACCAAAGAGCTTTTCTTGGAAACTGATGCCAGGCAGGATCACTTGATGCAGCTGATAAGGACACTCTCTTTGAAACCATTGAAAACAACAACAACAACAACAACAACAACAACAACAACAACAACAAATTGCTCGGGGGCGGGGTGGTTGGGGGGTGGGGTGGGGGTGGTGAAAGAGATCTCGCACTGACAAAATATTTCTACACAGAAAAAAACAATGACAGAAAATAAAGAATGTCATACATTGTTTCTCGTGGAAGAGCTCACCATTAACCTAGACTAAGTGGTTTTTGTTAAAAAGATTTCTTGAATTTTTTATAAAATTCCATTCTAATTGTGTTGTTTGTTTGTTTTGTTTTGTTGTTGCCTGAGGAAGGTGTTTGCAGACCGAATGCTTGTGTTGTTGTGTTTCAATCTTCATTTGGGATTCATTGGAACGTTTCTGTATTGTTTTTTTTACGGGAACTTTGTAACATACAACCTTTCCTCCCTCACCCCTTTGTTTTGTGTGTGTGTGTGCCATAATTACTTCAACCAGAGACTTCACTGTGTAGAGCCTGATGTTGGGGGACTTCATGAAAGCGATGGGTGCCCACGCTTTACTCTAGGAGTAATAAATACTCAGAGAAGTTATTCAGGTGGATTGTATCTTGTCGTGACTCGGAAATTGTTGCTGAAGATTCTATGTTCCACAAGGCTAATAAACTCCGGTATCGCCTTTCGTCCCCGGGGAATGCTCGTAAAAGGCAATCGATTTTATGCACAACGAATCCAGCTGGTGTTGAAATTCATTTGTCTTTCCACGGACTTCCGTGCAGCAAATTTACAAATGGAAATAACGCTCGAGATGAACAAAAGTTGTCCCGTGTAAATTCAGCAGATAAAATAAATGCCAGTCTCGAATGTTAATTGATAACTGTTTCGGATGCTTTAGTGATGCATTGACGGAGAGTTTGCCCAACATCAAGTTAAGCTTCAAAGTACTCAGGTACGGTGAATGTCGAGACATCTGGTTTTCTCTTCATGTAGACAATGGTACAAAAATATACTTTTTAGCCTATGAAACAGTGAAATATACCGGATCTTTCTCTCTCTCTCTAAACTATTGCTCTACGACTTCTCCCTTTCGCTGATGGTTGTTGGGCGCTTCTGATAAGGTTTCCTTCTGTCCTATCATTGTGTTATATTCCGTCTATCCTCTTGTTTCTTCCTAGAGCAATATGACCGGTTATCGTGTCGACGTGCTGTCTCCAAACACAAACTCAAACTCTTACCTTCTGTCTGGACTACGTTTTAATACTGCTCAGTCTTAGCGTGGTCTCCTGGCTCTTTGACGCCTTTTTGTCCATGTCTCTCTCTCTCCCTCTCGCCTCTCTGTCTCTTGCTCTCTCTCTCTCTACCCTCTCTTCGTCAATTGCTTTGTCCTAACCCACCCCCCGTTTTCTTCTTTCTCTCTTTCCCCATGTTCGCTTTCACCGTCCTCCATTCTTTAAGTTCCCACTGTTTTCTTCCTATTTTCCCACTTCGACAATGCTTCCCTGATCTCTTCCAGTTTCGTCTCTCTCTCTCTCTCTCTCTCCTCCCCTATCTCTCGCTTTCTCTCTCTCCTGTCTCTTGTATGCATTTGTTACCTTTATTTGAAGCTATCACAAAGCCGTGAGTGGCTGTCCCCGCAGGGCGACTGGCTACAGATACAAAAACCACTCACGTTCAGCGCGACATTGAAAGGTTCAGTATCAAATATTTATTGCCAGCATTTGTGTGTGCGCAAAACATGCATTTCGAGCATCTCTGTGGGAGGGGCGGGGGAAGGGGGGGGGGGAAGGGAAAGGGAAAGAGACTAGAGGGTGGATAGTGGATGCTGAAGAATAGGAAGGTGAAGGCAAACTGGAGCATGCTGGCAAGAGGAGCGTATCAGAAAATTTTGACACTATAAAGGGGGGGGGGGGGGAGGGGGTGCGGGTCCTGAAGGCGATTTTTGTTATTATGAGAAATAGACAATTTTAACTATTATAATCTAATTCACGATGTCTGAATTAGCAGAAAAAAATGTAAAAAAATTAGTTTGTCATATTGTTGCTATGGAAGCGCCGCCATCTTGGATTTTGAGTCCCCAAAAAGTACCAAATTCAATATAGATAGGCTTCGCCAAATTTTGCTGGATTTATTTGAAACTTCTGTTATGTCTTATTCAATCCAATTAAAAACTTTGTACAGAAGGGAATTTTGATACCTCTGACAGATCTTTTGTTATAAATTTTTGAAAATGGTATGTAGCGGAATTCCATTTTTTCTTATTTTCTCTCACAAAAAAATTCAACCAAAAAAAAAAAAAATGAAAAGTTAAACTAATTTCCTTCTGTATGAATTTTTTGATTTGTTCAAACATATTATTAGCCAAATTTTATACCAATTGGTCAATAAATAAAAAAATAGTTCACAAATCACTGATCAAAAGTGCCATTTCGAGAAAATCGCATTTGAAAGTTTTTTTCAATAAAAATGTTATTGAAACGTGTTACACATGGCTAAAGTCATCATTACTGGTGTGCTGAGCCTCAACAATGATTTCCAAACCACCAAAGGCTTATTGACAAATGTGTACGGAGGAGTAGGGGTTTTGATAGCGACACTAAGATATTATTTAGGGCTAATTTTGCAGCCCAATGGCATGATTCTTGTGCCTTTTTCTTGATCCCCCACCTCACTAAAAGGCATATTTCAGGGTTATAAACATTCAAAATTGACATTTAGTTAGTAAAATAGTGTTCCTAAATGGACAAACTAACCGAAAAGTACAAAATCGCGATATCGGTATTTTTAAGCCTAAATAAACAAGCGCCTTAAAAAAAAAAAAAAAGAAAGAAATTGTTAAACTTGAGTTAGATCCGCGTGCCGCTGCTGTACATTTTTCCTCATATTCGTGGAACTAAGAACTCTAAACGGTATCTAACGAAAGTTATAAGTGACATGTCTCACTACCAAAACAATTGAATGTGTTTAGCAATGAGGCTGTAGTAGCACAGTCACCGATGTGCCTTGTAAGTTTGAGTTTGGAGAAAGCACGTGGACATGAGAACGACTGTCACATTGTGCTAGGAAGAAGCAAGAAAATAGAAAAACTGCCACAGAACACTAGGACGTCTGGAGACCTTACCAGAAGCGCCAACGAACACTGGCGAGATGGCCTGGCGTTTAGGTCTATATTGTAGGAGATTGTCTACCACTGGCATTTACACCTCACTTTTCTTTATTCTTGTTTCTGTGTGTTTTTGTGGTAGGGATGATTTTTTAAAGAATTTTTCCCAGGCAGCGGCCTTGTTCGGCCTGCTCTTCTGGTCTTCCAACTGCTGAGGTATCTTTAATGAGCGCAACGTGCACACTATGCCCTCCGAGTTTTTCGTCCGTATGCGAGAAGACTAGGTGCTCAGTCTTACCTACCATGGGATCAGGGACAGGGATTTTTTCTCCCCAAAAAGAAAATTCCAACATGCCTGCACCGACCGGGGACCGAACCCGGTTTCTTCGACATGAGAGGTCAGCGCGTTGCCTTTAGACCACCTCATCGCCTTCCATGCTACCTGCGTATTTACTTGATTATCTACAGACTTCCATACTTTCCTATTTAAAAAAAAAAAAGAATATTATGTACTATAAATCCCTTTACTTATTTACGAAGAAACATCTGTCTATTACTTTTAATTTTGTTTCTTGAATGATGTACTTATTTATCTATTCAGTCATCTGTAACCACTGAGTCGTGCTGTTAATGAATACATTCCAAATCCCATATTAATCTATCTACTTTTAATTTTGTTTCTTGAATGATGTACTTATTTACCTATTCAGTCATCTGTAACCACTGAGTCGTGCTGTTAATGAATACATTCCAAATCCCGTATTAATCTGAGCCCCCCCCCCTTCCGCTCCCCAAAAAGTACCACTCAAACTCATCTGCTCAACAGTCCACACAAAGTACAGACCACCCGTTATAAGTGTCTTCCGAGACATCCGTCCAGGGACTAGGGTTTAAGGACACTTGTCCTAGCTCTGTAGTCTGTCTAAACCAATGAAAGTGCTCTCATCTGTCGCCGTGTGAGTCTTAGCGACAGCTAAGGGGTTGCTAGGAGACCGAATCGCAGCGCCCCTTAATTTACACCCACCGTGCAATGTTCCTTCTAATGTTTAGTATAGTAGTCATGTGCGCAAACCTTCTTACCTAGGGCGATTTGTTCCTTGTGATGTAATTAGTATGTGTGCACGTAATGCTTGTGCAAATGTAAAATAGAAAAAAAAAATGTTTCAAGGCAATTTCGGTCAGTCTAGCTGACTCTCGTGGCTAATCAAACTGTATAGGTAGACTGCGCATGACGTCACAGAGTTTTTGTTTTGTACTTCCGCCAAACAAGATGGCCGGTGGATCAGCTGATGAGTGTAACTTCGAGATGTGTCTAAGCAGTTAAAATGCCTGCTGGTTGCATTGCAGTTGACTGTTGTGACAGGGGTGGAAAGGATGTATCCAAACTGGTCCGATTCCCTACCATCCGTGTAAGCAAGAGAAAGGAAGTGAAAGAATTGACCGAACGTCTCCCATGTGCGTATACAGTAGTGAACCCGCCACCGATTGGTTCGCGACGCCTTAAGTGGGTCCGGACAGACAAGATGGTGGATATGCGCATTCTACCTATTGACATGGTTTAATGTAATACAAGTGTGACAACATTCTACGTAATAACGTATTTAATTAAGATTTTATTCCATACTTACAAATACTTTTTGTGTGCACCGGCTTGGATAGAGCACTGTGCACTCAGCAAACAACATTTTGAGTATGACTTAAAGTTGGGATTAAGAACGTCCATTCTTCAGGGTAAGTTTCGCTTTTCGGTAGGAGAATTGATATCTGCACTTGGAGAAACCATTGAAAATCATTACGGTAGACGGTAGTTATATACCTGTATCCTCTTTATCCACATTTTAGGCCCGGTGCGCACTAGCCAATTTTGACCTGAGGTCCACTTGGATGGTGACGTCACAACCGATAGTTTCGATGAGACCCTGCGCACTGCAGCCACCGGCTTGGATCTCTTTGAAAGACAATGCCTTGACGTCACTACACAACGAGTCGGCCGATCGAAATCGCATGGTGCGCGCGTCTATGTTAAGAAATAAATACACCCCGAAACAATGGTCTATGGCAAAAGTATTGCTTTGAGACCTCCGAACACCTTGGAAAATAATGGCCAATGTACGCCCAGGGCTGGATGCGTTGTTATTCCGATGAAAAGCTAGAAGAGGGTGAATAAAGAATAGGCTGTTGTTACTTGTACCTACTTCCCCCAAGTATTTTGCTCTTGGGGCGCGTACGTAAAAGTACCTATCCCTAACCCCGTCCTGATCCTCAACCCTAAATCTTATCGAATCCCTAACCTTGCCCCTTACCCTTTCAACCCAAAAAAAGAAAAAAAGGAGGAAAACAGAAAGAAAATATGAAAGAATAATTAATCAAGGCTGTTGTTAGGAATATTTCGGGAGGAGCTTTCTAGCTCTGGATTCACAAAAGGCTATAAATTACGTAGGCTACCACTAGAGCGAAAAACCTTGGGGGAACAGTGACAACATTCTTTAGAAAATAAACATTGTAATAAAAAAAACAAGAAAAAAAAAACTGGCGATAGTTTAACCCTTTCAATGCCAGCACTGCAGATTCGTGAACTGCCAATTGTAAACTTTGCCTGTAAAAATATAGAAAAATGAAGGTCCTTCATAGGACATTAATGTTTCCCTACTTAGAGTGTCATTTATGGCTTGAAACGGCTACAGGACGATCATAATAATCTAAAAGTAACAAGGATTCGAAAATTGTAACATTCCGGAGTTGGCAAGTAAAGGGTTAAGGTTGGTGGCTCACTGGGTCAAGTCTGACTTGCGATTGTTTTGTCTCCGTGCTTGAGGTCTCTCTTTCCGCACGCTGACCTAAGACACTTTTGATGCACCCGAACTAGTGAGACAGACTTATGTCAGTCTCGTCAGCGGGCGAGGCCCCATTTGACTCCTTACTTCATATCTCATGGGGACACCGTGGTCTAGGGGCAAGGTGCTCCCCTCTCATGCCAAAGGTACCGAGTTCGAATCCCGGTCGGTGCAGGCAAGAATGGAATTTTCTCCTGATTTTTTCTCGTATTTTTCTGTCCCTGATCCTATGGTACTTAGTCTTCTCAGATAAGGACGAAAAACTAGGAGGGCTCGTGTACACGTTGCGCACGTTAAAGATACCTTGGCAGTTGGAAATCGAGAAGAGGAGGCAGTTGCCTGGACAAAATGAAATAAAATCTTAACCCTACCCCCCCCCCCCCAAACAAACAAACAAACAAACAAACAAATAAAACATAACTCCGCAATGACACTAAGGCAACATTTCCAAATAATGAGATTAAGGAAGTGTACAAAATACACACTTAATCAAACCGAGACAAAGCTGACCCCACTAGTGCACCGGCAGCCTTAGGGATTGAATCTGAATGCATTAGATCGGTAAAATGCAGAGTTGTACAGAAAATTGATGTCATATGAAGAAAATTAAAATATGGAAAACGAAATCTGAAAATAGAGACAAAGGAGATATGGAAAAAAAAACATAATTATGCTATACACAAACACCTACACACAAAGAGTACGCCACAGTAATGGATTTGGTAATAAAACGGATGTTGTTTCGTTAACTTCAAAGTCGCAGATCAAAGGATGACAGAGAAATTATTAATGATTAACCCGTGTATACTGGATGTTTATGTCACTGGACACTCTTGTATGGAGGCTGCAAGCTGAAATGTCGTAACTTTCAACTTGTCGTTTCTACCGTATTGAATACACTATAAGCAAAAAAAAATGTCCGGTATTCGTTCTTTTCGATAGTCCCTTTGGACACGCTGCAAGTGTATTTTGTAAGCATCCAGAAAATAAGGCAGTTGGTATTATATTACGCATGTCCAAACAGGCCAAAAAACGTTGGGGGGGGGGGGGCAGTGAATGCTCCATCATCTTGAGAAAAAGTAATTTTTGAATAAGATTCTGTGAGAACAAATGAAACCAACCCAGTGTCTACATTGTTTGTTTATTTATTTAATTTTTTTTTTTTGGAAACTGTTCTGTGTTTTTAATATCGTGGGAGGTAAATTATTTGCAAAGACAATAAATGCTATAGCATCTGATTTCCGGGCATTAGTCGCTATTTGGTGATGCGAATTTTGTGCAGGCTAAACGCCTCAGGTGTCTCATTTGATTGTATCCAGTATAATATTTGATATTGCTGTGAGTTCAAGGAATGGTTCCTCTTGGTATCCAATAGAATGGGAGCACAGAAGTTCTGTTTCAGCCATGGCAGTATTTCTTTTGATCTAAAAACAAGAGATTCTAGGAAGAATTTTGTTATAAGTATGTACGTCCCCCCAATTTTTTTTTTGCGCTAGGGGTACGTATTTTAAACCTTTTGTGACTGCAGAGCTAGAGACCTCTCACCGAAATACTCCTGACCACAGCCTTAATTAATTATTCTTTTCAGATTTTCTTTTTGTTTTCCTCCTGTTTTTTGGTTCAAAGGGTAGGGAGCAGGGTTAGGGATTCGATAAGGTTTAGGGTTGAGGGGAAGGAAGGGGTTTAGAAATAGTTATGTATACGTACGCGCCCCTAGCGCAAAACGCTTGGGGGGGGGGTGGGGGCATACGTACTTATAGCATTGGTCTTTTGCTTTAGCAGTTAATCTTTGGACCTAAGGATAAGAAATATGAGGAACAAAACTTTTTTTGCGACAGCAAACGAAAGAAATCTACAGACATTAAAATATTGAGCTATACTCTTCTCTGTCTGTCAGCCTGACCTTGTACAGCTAGACTATCGTGGCTCGGGAATTTTCTGGACTAAAATCGATTCTGCACCAGACAGATATTATGGTAAATTAATTGTGATGCACTGCCCGGTGATATTCTGAAATACCCGACAGAAACAATGCTGTCCAGGGGAGGTTAACTAGTTAAGTTTATGTAGAAACATCACGATTATCTCCCGCGTGGCTGTACTGTTATCTATCTATCTATCTATCTATCTATCTATCTATCTATCTATCTATCTATCTATCTATCTATCTATCTATCTATCTATCTATCTATCCATCCATCCATCTATCTATCTATCTATCCATCCATCCATCCATCTATCTATCTATCTATCTATCTATCTATCTATCTATCTATCTATCTATCTATCTATCTATCTATCTATCTATCTATCCGTCCGTCCACCCATCCATCTATCTATCTATCTATCTATCTATCTGTCAGTCTATCTATCTATCTATCTGTCTATCTATCTATCTATCTATCTATCTATCTATCTATCTATCTATCTATCTATCTATCTATCTATCTATCTGTCTGTCTGTCTGTCTCTCTGTCTGTCCGCCCGTCCATCCATCTATCTATCTATCTATCTATCTATGTCTTTCTGACTGCCTGCCTGTCTGTCTGCCTGATACATGTCTGCCTGCCTGCATGTTTGTCAGTTGGCCTGCCCGCCTTTCTATCTGTCTGTTTGTCTTCATGTCTGTCTGCTCCCCTGCCCGCCTTTCAGTCAATCTATCCTGTCTGTCTGTCTCTGTCTGAATTTCTATCCATCTGTATCGCCTAACTGCGCTGAAAAGCTGAAAACTGATATGACTATAAGACTCCAACAAAAATCAGCATCAGTTCTAAGCTCAGTGGGAGACATTACTCCATGTCACTGAGTCAACCATTCTCGCACGCAGTAAAATGTAGCGCGCTCAGAAAGTCATAACAATAGTGTCCTACGTGACCAAAGTGACCAAAGTGACCGAGTTTGTACGAGCCATTTTCTTAATTATGCCAGGAAAATCATTGTCTGGCCAGATCGGACAGTTCAGTTATTGATCAATGCCCAGTGGGAGACGTTATCGAGATAACTGATATAATAAGACACAGTGAACGAGTAATATGTACAGTTGCCTCCTGCCCACACACACACTTTTTCTCGTTTTCCCGTGTTCATACCCCCCCCCCCCCTCTCCCCATGCCAGGATGGACTCGCTGGAACAGAATTAGAATTTTTGCAGACTGTCTGTATTCCATTCTTTTCTCTTCTGTCATATCCCTTGTCTGGTCGTGTGTCTGTCTATTTCTCTCTGTCTCGGTTGCTCGGTCTCTCTATCTTTCTCCCTGTGTGTCTCTGTCTCTCTCTGCGCCTGTCTCTGTTCCAGAGACTCCCTGTTTCTCCCGCTTGCTTCCTCTCTCTGCTTCTCTTTCTCTCTCTTCTATGTTTTGTTCTCTTCCTCTTTCTCTCTGCCCCTCTTTCTCTTGCTTTCTCTTTCTCTCCATCCTCTCTGTAGCTCTCCATGTCTCCTCTCTTTCTCTCCTCTCTCTTCTCTCCCTCTGTCTTCCGTCTCTCTATCTCTTTCTCTCTCTTATCTCCCTCTTTCTCTCGTTTCTCTCCTCTGTCTTTTCTCTTCTCATTCTTTTTCTCCCTTCTCTTTCTCTCTTCACTGCCCTCTTTCTTTCTTCTCTCTCTCTCTCGCTTTCTCTCTTATTTCTCTCTCTGTCTCTCTCCCCCTCCATCCCCATCTTTCCTCTGCCTGTCTGTCTGTTTGTCTCACTTCGATCACTATATCAGTGCAATTGATAAACTGATAGGCTTGTTCACTATATCCACATTCAACTGCAACAAAGTTCATCCATTTTCATTACCACAGACATGCAAAGACGGCACTCTATCATCCTACTAGTTATCTCTCCTCTTTTCTGCCACTTCTCCTCCTTTGTCAGCCTCTTATGACAGCTTCATGCTCTGCCAACTGCAAAAAAAGCTGCCACCACCACCAGCACCATCGCCATCGCCATCACCATCACCACAACCACCACCACTATCACTATCATTATAACCACCACCATCACCACTATCACCACCACCGCTACCGCCATCATTATCACCATGATCAACACCCTCACCATCACCACTGTAACTACCACTCCCACCATCATTATCACCACCACGGCCACCACCATCACCACCACTACCACCTTCACCATCACCACCTCAACAAAAACAATAACAAGTACAACGATGGCAGCCACTGCCTCCACTCCCAGCGCTCCTAGTCCTATGAAAACTACTTGTACTGCCTACTACAGCAACCACCATCTACATCGCTAGAATCACCAGCGCAACCTTCGCCATCTATACTTTTAATATATACTAGCCACATCCCACCATTACCACCACCACTGCAATTACAAGAACAACATCATCTTCATCATCGTCAACTACAACTGCTACAGCAACATCTTCACCATCATCAACAATATAAACAACAACAACATCTGAATAATCATCACTATCATAACTATCATCACCATCATCATTATCGTCAAAAAAAACAACACCATCATCATAATTCTCATCAATAACAACAACAACATCTTAATCATCATCATCATCATCATCATCATCATCATCATCATCATCATCATCATCATCCTCATCATCATCATCCCCATCATCATCATCATCATCATCATCCCCATCATCATCATCATCATCATCATCATCATCATCATCATCATCATCATCACCAACACCAACAACACCAACATGAACAACAACAACAACATCATCTTAATCATCATTATCATCTCCATCCACTTCCTCATCATTACAACAACAGCAACAACAACAACATGATCTTCATTATCATCAACAACGACAACAACAGCAACGTCAACAACACGTTACCATCATCTTCATTATCATCATCAACAACAACAATAACATCATCATCATCATCATCTTCATCATCATGATCAACAACATCTTCTTCATCATCATCATCATCATGACCAACAACAACCAACTACTACTTCTAAAACAACTAGATCTACTTATCAGCGTATTATCCTGTCACGTCCATAAGTCAGATTAAGAAAAGATTACCTCTTGAACCAAAACCCATCACATCGTCTCTCACACAATGAGCATTTTACACAAAACACTCACGCATCTTTGCCAACACAGCGTACCTTCACTTTTCTCTCGCCTCTTCTCTCACTCTCAAAATTCTGCCCCCCTTCCCCTCTACATTTTGTCTGTCTATCCCAAGGGATTAAAGCCAAACCGGACAGATAAAGAGACACAATTTCTCAACATTTGCTGGCACCGTTTCCTTGGCCCGGATCTTGTATCACAGACATGAATACCCGGAAATGTTGCTGAGGTAGAAAAATCAATAATTACATTAGAAGACAAGAAAGCTTCCAGCGTTTTGCTGTCATTATAATCTTGTTGATTCCAGTAAAACTGGGCTTAGGCTGGGAAAAAAGCAGCAGTAAAATAACAAAAAGCCCAGGATTATTTTTTTGCAATTTTTCCGATTAAGGGGAAAAAATCCCTTAAAAGGCATTTAGATTGTCCTTAGTGGAGAATGGAAAACCATCGCAGACAATGCAGGGTTGGTTTTTCCCCCTTTCTGTTTTGATGTTGTAGTTGTCGCTACATCATCCACCACTACTGCACCCGTTACGATTTATAACGCCGCCATTTCCGCAACGACCATTGTACAGGTACCACAACATGACGACGATTGCAGTTTCTTTATCTACTGCCACTGCAGCAACGACAGCAGCGGTGACTGTTTCTTCCATTCTGACTGCAACTTTGCCCCCCCCCCCTCCTCCCCAGGCCCCTTCCCTAAAACGGCCAGATCAGCGACAGAAAGAGCAATGAAGTGAGATTTATTTATGTTCTGTCCAGAGTGGGGGTGGGGGGAGGGTAGAGGGAACGAGAGAGAGAGAGAGAGAGAGAGAGAGAGAGAGAGAGAGAGAGAGAGAGAGAGAGAGAGAGAGAGAAAGAAAGAGAAAGAGGAGAGAGAGAGAGAGACACAGAGAGAGAGACAGAGAGAGAGTGACAGAGAGAGAGATAGAGAGAAAGAGAAACAGAGAGAGATAGAAAGAGAGAGATAAATAGAGAGAGAGAGGGGGAAACAGAGAGAGAGAGAGAGAGAGAGAGAGAGAGAGAGAGAGAGAGAGAGAGAGAGAGAGAGAGAGAATTGTCAGTAGCAACAACAGCATCATTACAACTGCAACAATGTCACCAGCTATAGCGGGAGCAACAAAACAGCCTTAACTATAACAACAACAACAGCACCAACTACTACACCAGCGGTTCCCACAGGTCTAAGCCGTATTTCTCCCCTTTGCTGTCACAGTTTTCCTCGGTTCTTCCCCTTGTGATCCCGGATTTCCTCAATTTCTCCCCCATTTTGAAATGTCATCCAAGACTTTTTTGAATAATCCCAAACAGGATTCAGTGTGAAGCAGCAGTTGTCTTTTTTTGTGAACTATTAATCCGTGATCGCCTTGTTGTGTATACTGGTATTTCATGTGCTCTATATTACAGTGTGTTCAGAGTACTCGTAACTTCTTCGCTAATTTGGAGTTCCTCCTCTGATTGAAATTCCTCCTCTATTCCTCCCCAGGCTAAAAATGCCTCCACTTCGATTTGAAATCACCCCCCCCCACCCCCGGGAAGCCAGTTGCCGTCCATTTGAGAAACGCTGAGCTATAACTACAGCGACACCAATAACCACAGCAACTAGAACTCCAGCAGAACTAAAACAAACAAACATAAGCAGTTTAGATTCTGTCACATTGTAGTCACATTTTACCACGAGCTAAAAGATTATGGCACGAAGGTAAGGAGTTATAGATATGTTTGGGTTAGGATTTTTGACAGCTGTAATGAATAAAATAACTGAAAAGAGACGCGCAGTATACCAGGACAAAACAATAGTCTGAACATGGAAAGGACTTCCGAATGTGACTCATGGCCGGACCTTCAAAAACAAAATGAATGCTTTCCACCCCAGTCCACAATTAATGACACAAACACACTCACTTCAACTTTGTTAACTTCTCTCTATCTCGAACCTTCATTCTTGTCTGTTCCAACTCCAATTCTCTGAAAAACTGGAGATCTTTTAGTTTGTAAAAGAGGTATCACAAATGCACACTTTCAAACTTGTTTAAAATGCTTTTGGCACTTATCAAACTGTTTCATAGTTCCGATTTGTTTGAACTCCTTATACATTGCGACTACTCGATCAAATAATATGAAGTTTTGTGTACTGCCTCAATTCTTTACGATAAATTACCTAGACACATCCATTTTTGACAAAAATTCAGTCTTAATTATTATTTAATTACGATTGTTTTGAGCCAGTTAGAGGAAACACATTGTTAAAGTAGAATCGAAAAGTGTGAACGGAAGTTTCCTTTTTCATCTCTTTTTACACACTGGTGAAACATCAGCTTTAGATACATGTATCACAAGTCGTCTGTGCATTCTCTGAGTCAACGGGCCAACTAGCAATACTAACGCCACATACATTTTATGTCGAATTTCTTCGTTGTGCAAAAGTTGAAATTGGAACAAACAAGAACAAAGGTGTCGGTCTTCACTCACAACCCAACATCAGAATCGACAATGTTTCAACTTACACACGCCACAGTGACTAAACATGCATGGTCTTGCTCACAACTCACAAAGTACTCTTGACGGTGGCATGCTTGAAGAGCCCTGAACATCTGTTTGTTTCTCTCATCTCATATTTCACACAAATACTTCATTTCCTACATAAATGAAGAAAAAATCGATTTCGTGTCCCCAAAATTCATTATAAGTATCATAAAACTGTCTGACATATAAATGAATTTCAATACACAATTTACATTAAAATGTTCATAGCTGAACAGTTGCCCCATGAACAGCCAGGGCAAGTTGCAACAGTGTAATGAGTACTCTCTTGTACAATTCCTTGTGGCAAATTTATGGCAGCCAGCAAAATAAGTGTTACTATTAAATACATGTATGACCATAAAATATAAAAGTATGAACACGAAAGTTATGCTTGACGCTGACGAAGATATGAACATTTGGGAAATTGTGGAAGAAACCAATATTTCTGGCACTCTTGACAATTTGCAACCTAAGTTCTTGTTTGTTCTAACTTTATTTTCTGGAAATAACTGGAGATTTTTCAGCACGTAGAAAAGGTATAGCAAAAATACACACTTTGACACTTGTTTAAAATACGCTGTGGCACTTGTCAAGCTGTTTCACAGTTCCGATTTATTCAAACTCTTTATCATAATACTAAAGCTGCAAACGTTTAACGTCGCATTTCTCAGTTATGCAAAAATCTGAGTTGGAACAAACAAGAAGTGAGGTCACGCAAGAAGGTCTCACACGTCAGAATTCCATATTTTTTTTGTGCGTGTTGGTGAAGTGCTGTGGATTCAAGGGGACACAAGCCTGAAAGGAACGAAAAAGCTAACATTCCACGAGTTATTTCCAATTCCGTGTTTTGTCTGTTAAGACTGGGATAGTTTTATCGCTCAGAGGTGCAGATTTTGGCGGTGTATGCAGTTTCTGTGAACTTCACAAATGTTTGGATATTATTTGCTTAGCATTAATGTTCGCTGAATCATGACCTAATTTTGACTGCCAGTTAGCGCTGTGGTTATAATTCTGCTGTTAGCAGAACTGGGCGCGGATATCAAGGCAATATCAAGATGAAGAAGGAGAAGAAAAAAATTAATAGAAGAAGAAAACAGGGAAGACGAATAATAATAATAATAATAATAATAATATCAGCATCAATGCCTTATTAATCTACGTAAAAGATTATAAAGTGAAGGTTGTTTAAGGGTAGGTCTAAAGTTAAGGTTACGGTACTGTTGTGATAAATAAAATAACAGGAATGAGGCGCACAGTGTACCAGGGCAAAGCAACAGTTTGTAGGCGGGAAGAACTTCCGATTGTGACATGCCAGAAAACAGCTTCACGCTCTGAGGGGTAATTGCCGAGCCATGCGTTAACTATTGGAACAGTCATATAGAGAACTAACTGACAAATGGGAGCTCTGCCTCCATGCGATCCCCAGTTTACGAACACCCCTAAAGTCGCATCCTTGAGTCGCGTTATAACAACACTTACTGCCAGGTTCTACAAATAACAACTGCCCATTGGAAAATAATTTTTGGCCTCTGTCACCACCACCATTACCGTAAACACAATCACCATCACCACTACCGCCACCACATCACCACCATCACTACTACCATCACCACCACCACCATGACAACAACAACTACACAGAGTGTATTAAAAAAAAATATGACTGCTTTATAATAAACAAATAGTTGAAAGATAAGAAAAAACCAAACCACTGAATATTTCATTACTGTCAGAAAATAAGGCCACGCGTCACATTTGGAAGTCCTTCGCGGGCGTGGGTAGAACGCACGAGTATAAAACGATTTGACCTGTGCGGGGAAACAAAGGAAAACAAAGAAATGTCAACGGTCAGTGATGTGAAAACTGAGGAATAGGTTACACTGTGTGTGTGTGGGTGTGGGTGTGTGGGTGGGTGTGTGGGTGTGGGTGGGTGGGCAACTTGGGACCTGTGGGCGCATGGTTGCTGGACGCTCCTGGCAGAGACTCCTTCTGTCCTATGGTAGAGTCTCCTTCTGTTCTATGGTAGAGTCTCCTTTGGTCCTATGGTAGGATCTCCTTCTGTTCTATGGTGGAGTCTCCTTCTGTCCTATGGTAGAGTCTCCTTCTATCCTATGGTAGAGTCTCCTTCTGTCCTATGGTAGGGTCTCCTTCTGTCCTATGGCAGAGACTCCTTCTGTCCTATGGTAGGGTCTCCTTCTGTCCTATGGTAGAGTCTCCTTCTGTCCTATGGTAGGGTCTCCTTCTGTCCTATGGTAGGATCTCCTTCTGTCCTATGGTAGAGTCTCCTTCTGTCCTATGGTAGGGTCTCCTTCTGTCCTATGGTAGGGTCTCCTTCTGTCCTATGGTAGGGTCTCCTTCTGTCCTATGGTAGGGTCTCCTTCTGTCCTATGGTAGGGTCTCCTTCTGTCCTATGGTAGGGTCTCCTTCTGTCCTATGGTAGGATCTCCTTCTGTCCTATGGTAGGGTCTCCTTCTGTCCTATGGTAGGGTCTCCTTCTGTCCTATGGTAGGGTCTCCTTCTGTCCTATGGTAGGGTCTCCTTCTGTCCTATGGTAGGGTCTCCTTCTGTCCCATGGTAGAGACTCCTTCTGTCCTATGGTAGGGACTCCTTCTGTCCTATGGTAGGGTCTCCTTCTGTCCTATGGTAGGGTCTCCTTCTGTCCTATGGTAGGGTCTCCTTCTGTCCTACGGTAGGGTCTCCTTCTGTCTTATGGTAGGGTCTCCTTCTGTCCTACGGTAGGGTCTCCTTCTGTCCTATGGTAGGGACTCCTTCTGTCCTATGGTAGGGTCTCCTTCTGTCCTATGGTAGAGTCTCCTTCTGTCCTATGGTAGGGTCTCCTTCTGTCCTATGGTAGGGTCTCCTTCTGTCCTATGGTAGAGACTCCTTCTGTCCTATGGTAGGGTCTCCTTCTGCCCTATGGTAGGGACTCCTTCTGTCCTATGGTAGGGTCTCCTTCTGTCCTATGGTAGGGTCTCCTTCTGTCCTATTGTAGGGTCTCCTTCTGTCCTATGGTAGGGTCTCCTTCTGTCCTATGGTAGAGACTCCTTCTGTCCTATGGTAGGGTCTCCTTCTGTCCTATGGTAGGGACTCCTTCTGTCCTATGGTAGGGTCTCCTTCTGTCCTATGGTAGGGTCTCCTTCTGTCCTATGGTAGAGTCTCCTTCTGTCCTATGGTAGAGACTCCTTCTGTCCTATGGTAGGGTCTCCTTCTGTCCTATGGTAGAGACTCCTTCTGTCCTATGGTAGGGTCTCCTTCTGTCCTATGGCAGGGTCTCCTTCTGTCCTATGGTAGGGTCTCCTTCTGTCCTATGGTAGGGTCTCCTTCTGTCCTATGGTAGGGTCTCCTTCTGTCCTATGGTAGGGTCTCCTTCTGTCCTATGGTAGAGACTCCTTCTGTCCTATCGTAGGGTCTCCTCCTGTCCTATGGTAGGGACTCCTTCTGTCCTATGGTAGGGTCTCCTTCTGTCCTATGGGAGGGTCTCCTTCTGTCCTATGGTAGAATCTCCTTCAGTCCTATGGTAGGATCTCCTTCTGTCCTATGGTAGGGTCTCCTTCTGTCCTATGGTAGGGTCTCCTTCTGTCCTATGGCAGAGACTCCTTCTGTCCTACGGTAGGGTCTCCTTCTGTCCTATGGCAGAGACTCCTTCTGTCCTATGATAGGGTCTCCTTCTGTCCTATGGCAGATACTCCTTCTGTCCTATGGTAGGGTCTCCTTCTGTCCTACGGTAGGATCTCCTTCTGTCCTATGGTAGGATCTCCTTCTGTCCTATGGTAGGATCTCCTTCTGTCCTATGGTAGGGTCTCCTTCTGTCCTATGGTAGGGTCTCCTTCTGTCCTATGGTAGGATCTCCTTCTGTCCTATGGCAGAGACTCCTTCTGTCCTATGGTAGGGTCTCCTTCTGTCCTATGGCAGAGACTCCTTCTGTCCTACGATAGGGTCTCCTTCTGTCCTATGGCAGAGACTCCTTCTGTCCTATGGTATTGTCTCCTTCTGTCCTACGGTAGGATCTCCTTCTGTCCTATGGTAGGATCTCCTTCTGTCCTATGGTAGGATCTCCTTCTGTCCTATGGTAGGGTCTCCTTCTGTCCTATGGTAGGGTCTCCTTCTGTCCTATGGTAGGATCTCCTTCTGTCCTATGGTAGGGTCTCCTTCTGTCCTATGGTAGGGTCTCCTTCTGTCCTATGGCAGAGACTCCTTCTGTCCTATGGTAGGGTCTCCTTCTGTCCTATGGTAGAGACTCCTTCTGTCCTATGGTAGGGTCTCCTTCTGTCCTATGGTAGGGTCTCCTTCTGTCCTATGGTAGGGTATCCTTCTGTCCTATGGTAGGGTCTCCTTCTGTCCTATGGTAGGGTCTCCTTCTGTCCTATGGCAGGGTCTCCTTCTGTCCTATGGTAGGGTGTCCTTCTGTCCGCTTTCTCTGTCATTATGACGACTATGGTCTTGCTTTTGTTCCTAGCACGGTGTGACCATTGCTATGTCGACGCGCCTTCTCCAAAGTCAAATTCAAACTGTGACCCGTGGAGCTGGACATTGCACTTGATTGTGATCTTACCAGTGGTCAGGTTCAATTGCTTTATCACTCAGTATTGTCTCAGAAAGTTCGTCTTTACAGATTGTCTCTCTCTCTTTATTTTGAAGACTTGGAATACATTCAAGATACTTCCTTGGCTCGGATCAGTGTCATATAGTTTAATATTATTTTTAACCCCCCCCCCCCCCCATACACATACCCGGTTAAAAAAAAAAAACCAAACGCTTACAGGCTACATGCACTATTCTTACATTAATACCTCTGGTCTTCTGTCCGTCCATTTTATCCATCCATCCATCCATCCGCCCGTCAGTCTGCCCGTCGGTCCGTCTGTCTGTCTGCCTTGTCTATCTAACTGTCTGTTTGTCTGTCTGTCTATCTATCTATCTATCTATCTATCTATCTATCTATCTATCTATCTATCTATCTATCTATCTATCTATCTATTTGTCTATCTGTCTTTCTGTCTCTGTCTGTCTGTCTGTCTATCTATCTACCTGTTTGTCTGTCTGACTGCCTTCATATGAAATGAGCCCTTTGTGCTAGAATGAGTTCAATTCCCTGATAGCATATGCTGAAATTTAAGCAAGTGTTATGAGCAGTATCACTTCTACTGGTTGTTGAAGAACGTAACGAAAAGGTATCTTACTGTCGGGACAAATATGAATGGGAAACCAGCGAGTGGTGCAGCTGGGCCTCCTGGCTACAACATCGCTTGTGTTACTCACGGCTTGGACACTGTGTCGTGACATGCCACAGTTAGACAAAAATCACCACTCCTCTCCACCGTTTGTCCATTGGACATTAGAGTGATGAGTACTACAACAGCATGATCAATCTTTCTAATTACCAGTCCGGATGGGCGTCAGGTTGTGTGGGTATGTGGGTGTGTGTGTGGGCGGGGGAAGGGGGGCGGGCGGTGGGATCATTGATTCTTTGCTACAACATTCATGCGGCAGGCACGAAAAACAGCGCGAAGTCCTTACATTGTCCTCGTACAGTAGTGGTGGATTTTCCGGCAATTTCAAGTGGCTCCTGCAACAACAGCAGCAGGAGCAGCAACAACAAGAATATGAGCACCATGTTTACATATACAGACCACCGCTGCCACCGCAACTGGCAAAAATCTCTTACTGTAACTACAGCACCAACACCGCTACCACCAAATACATCATTAAAATTGCATACAAACAGTAACAATGAAAACAAGTTGAGATTAGACCATTTTACTGGAAAAATCACTTTGAAACTGAAAGTTTTAATGTAATATGACTTATTAAAATTTTAAACTTAGAGTACGGACTGTTTATACAAACATCGTGAGCCTAAAGTAATACACGGCCAGTTGCTCAAGAAAAGATTGGGCTCAACTTTAAAAATATTGTCCTCGCTGAGCAGATTACAAGTATAGACCGATAATTTCATTGGTTCATCGCAAAGTACATTAAAAAAAAGGAATTTAGTTGAAGGATGTTGTTACAAGTACGTACGTCAGGGTGCGTACATTAAAGCCTTTCGTGACTCCAGAGCTAGAAAGCTCCTCCCGAAATGCTCCTTGTCGACAGCCTTGTTTGATTATGATCAATAATTATTATCCTTTCAGATTTTCTTTTCGTTTTCCTCCTGTTTTGTTTTTTGGGGGGGGGGGTGAAGGGGTAGGGGACAGGATTAGGGATTCGAAGTCGATACGATTTAGGGTTGAGGATGAAGAGGGGTTAGCACATGATTATACGTACGCGCCCCTACTGCAAAACGATAGGAGTGAGTACGTACTTTTAGTAACAGCCTTAGGTAAAAATCGTATGTTTCCAGATTTTGTGGTTGTCTCGCGGCTCTAGGTTAAGTTTTGCGAATGGCACTGATGTGATTTAGACAATGACAAGCAGAGAAAGACATAGGAAATCGTTTTAGCCCACTGCAAATTTTCCTCAACAAGACGCCCCAGCTAGCTGTGTGTGCCGTATTTCACGGAGTTCCCTTACCAGGTCACTTTATGTGTACTTGTTATTGTGTTATGATATAATCATGTTAGAGTAATGATGCGTAAGTGGTCTTGTCCACAGCATCCGATCCGCTCCGCTATTTTACGGAAAATGACGTAAGACAAAGTAAAACACTCTTTGCCCCTGTCTACATGTCCACAGCATCTGTTCCGCGCCGCTCCTCACCGCTGTAGAGGCAAAGAGTGGTTTACTTGGTCTTGCATCATTTTCTGTAAAACAGCGGAGCGGAGCGGATGCTCTGGACAACACCACAAAGATGTGTGTACCAGGTATGGGCTCTTGAACGCTCTTTGAGATAAAATCCCTCACGGGATGATAAAATAATTCTTATCTAGCTTATGAAAAAAAGAGACTGATAAATTTTTTTCGGGTTCATGAAAAGTGGTTCGTGATCCATTCTCAGACAATGTTGAATAGGGAGACAAAAGAACCCGAGGCCTTTGGTTTATCACAGACAGTAAGAAATAATAGGTGTAATTGTGTCTCAGCAGCTGCAGCTTTAGAGATCTCCAGCTTGCCCCGATAGACACATTGCTTCCGGCTGGTCTGAAAATACCACTTGTAGTAAAACCTTTCTCCCTGCCTCAAATCAACCTGTCAAAGAAATTACAAGGATTGGTAGTCTCAGAATTTTGGTTTAGAAAATAACTGATTGAATGTAGCTAATGTAAGCCAGATGGTGGCTTGATTCTATGTACTTACTCTTAATCCAAAGGCCTGAAGCATTACGAACTCACTGAGGCAAGGAGCGGATAGAGTCAAGCCTGTTTTGCATTAGTTTTGGCTCAGACTTGAAGTTCCTTAAAATCAACTAGGAAGACAAACGTATTTCAATCTCACCAGCGCGTGATGTCCTGTTTGATTCCAGAATTCTCAAGGTGAGATAAAACAGACTTGACTAGTGAACTCTGGGCGTTGCAAACGGGACTCACCGTCCATGACAGAATAAATGACTAGCAATTCTAAGTGAATGTAAAGTGTCGTAAGTTGTGTGTATTATATCAAGAAATACAAGAATCGATTGGTACACCTTGGTCTAGAGGCAAGGTGCTCGGTTCTAATGCCAAAGGAGGGCATGTGTGCACGTTGGGCACTTTAAAGATACCCCGGAAGTTGAAAGCCGAGAAGAGCGGGCCGAATAAGTCCGCTGCCCGCGCAAAATTCTAAAAAAACTAATCCTTACCACAAAAACACACAGAAACAAGAACAGCAAAAATAAGTACAAGAAAAGTGAGGTATAAATGCCAATGGCAGCGACACCTGCCAATATAAAGACCGAAACACAGAAACGGGACTTACCGTCCATGACAGAATGATTAAATGTCTAACAATTCTGAGTGAATGTGACCTGTAGTAAGTTGTCTGTATTATTCCAAGAAATATCAAGAACTGATTGGCGCGATTTACGAAAAAAGCCAGTGTTAAGTTTTTATTTCGGCTGTTGTTATTGGTACGTAGGCATCTCCAGCGTTTTGCACTAGGGTCGCGTACCTATACGTACCTATCGCTCACCCCGTCCTTACCCTCAATACTAAATCTTATCGAATACCTAACCCTGCCCCCTACCCTTTCAACCCCCCCCCCCCCCAAAAAAAAACAAGAAGAAAATCTGGAAGAATAATTAATTAAGGCTGTTGTTGGGAGGATTTTGGGAGGAGGCTTTGATATATGGACCTCTGGCGCAAAAAACCCGGGTACATATGATTTTGTAACAGCATTCTTTTATTTGGTCCTATAGCTGGTGAAAACAAACACGTTACTGTTTGATTTAAGCGATCAGTTGTTTCCGTTTAGGCACCTTAACCCTTGAAATGCTGGGATTGTAGGGCCGTGCTCTCTGTAAAGCAGAAACTGATGTTAACTGATTCATTCCCAGCCAGGTTCTTTCACAGAACAAGCATTTTCGCACTGCTCTCTTTGAAAGATATGATATGATATGATATGATACATGTGATATGAATACAATTCTGGTTAAATGCCAAATTATGAGTATTTTAACAAATAATGTTTTATTTGAAATGAGTAGTTTTAGGATGAACCGCTCAGAGCGGCTTATGGCAGTGAGTCAGTCAAAAAGAAAAGAAAACATTAAAAATAGTTGCACGTCAGCCTGCTTACCTGCCTGGATGTCTGCTTGCCTGTTCATCGGTCTGTCTGTTTGTGAAGCCGTCTATCTGTCTACCTGCCTGTCGGCCAATCTGTCTTTCTGAATGACTGTCTGCCTGCCTGCCTGCCAGTCTATCTGCTCGCCTGTCTGTCTGTGTATCTGTCTGTCTACCTGTTTGCGTGTCTGTTCTGTCTACCTACCTGTCTGTCTGCCTGTTTGTCTATCTACCTGTCTGTCTGCATGCCTGCCTACCTGCCTGTCTGCTAGTCTGACTGCCTGTCTGTTTTCCTGCCTGCTTGTCTGCCTGTGTTTCTGCCTGTCTATCTACTTGCATGCCTAATGTCAGAATGTGTCGATATATCATAGTTTATTTGCTTAGTTGCCTTTATCCACCTTACTTCTATCTGCCATTCAGCTTTCTTATCTGCCCTGTTTCTTACATACATTCGTTTTCATTCATTTTCTCCAGCTATGGTTTCATTCGTTCCCCTTCTCTTTGGCGCTCCCTTTCTTTTCCTGAAACGACATTGGCATCCCCACATCCCTCTCCCCTTTCCACTCCCCCCAAATCCCTCAACTGCCTGACTGATTTGAAGCCTTGATTTCCCCAACGGCTTGGCTGACTGGCCGTCCAAATTTAGAGGGAGCTATACACACAACTGATAGAATAACTCAACTACCGTCTAATTAGGTTGTGGCTCTTTAACTGTACTACCGGGGCTCTCAGTCTTTGCATTCTTTACGTGCCTCTACATACAACGGATACCGACAGGATAATTCACCGCATGTCTAATTACCTTCCAGCTCTTTAACTTAAGTACAGGGGTTCTTTGCCATGGTTTCTTTAGACCCCACTTTACGCGACTGATAGGATAACTCAACTACAGTCTAATTACATTCTAGCTCTTTAACTGCACTAAAAGGGTTCTCAATCTATGCATTCTCCAGGCCTCGCTACACACAACAACACTGATAGGATAACTCAGCTGGTCTAATTACGTTCTGGCTCTTTAACTGTGCGAAAATTTTTCTCAATCTATGCGTTCTCTACATTCCTGTTCTTACAGACGACTATATATGATAACTCACCGTAAGCCTACTTACTTTCTCGCTATTTAAAGTACAAGGACTCTTAATCTATGCATTCTCTAAAACCCGCTACACAAAACTAATAGGATAACTGAACTATAGTCTTATTAAGTTCTAGCTCCTTAACTGTGCTAAAAGGGCTCTCAATTTATGCATTTTCCAGGCCCCGCAGCCAACTGATAGGATAACTCAACTACAGTCTAATTGTCTCACACCCAGTCAAAATGAGTCGTATGTCGATTTTTTACTACAATGAAGTTAATGGTATCATGTTAAAGCTTATTGTATGCACTTTCACTACGTAAAAATTAAGCTACTCATATAATTAATGTTTTCTAGTGCAGAAATAAATGAACTTTTCATTCCCGAAATAAAAAAAAAGTCAATGTTGAACCCTTGATTTCATTCAGCTCCTAATTTCTTTGATTCCAGCCCAGCGACATAATTATGACTCATTTCAATTGGCCACAAGACAATTGAATTCTAGATCTTTAACAGTCCTGAAACAGTTCTTAATCTATGCATTCTCTAGGTTCCTCGACCGATAGAATAACTCAGCATAAGTCTTATTACATCCTAGCTCTTTAATTTAAGTATTATAGAGTACTTAATTTGTACATTCCCGACCCCGTAAGAATACAAAATTGTAGACAAACGACGCATTTTAAAGTCTCTACACAAAGGTGTAAGTACTCATTTTTCTCTTATATGGGAATCTGTAGATATCTTCAAATTATCGCAAGAGATCTGGAACTTGGGGAAAAATTAAGAACCGACGATTTGGCTACGGAAGCAAAAACGAAAAAACAACTGACATAGACTAGAGCTACCTGTACATAAATACGGGGAGCAATGTTTGCTGTGTTGTTAGTATTGATTAGTGCCAATGAAAGATATGTGTTTTGAAATAATGATGTGGGTTTCTTACTTTGATCTCCATCTTTGACGTTTCCATGCAAAGACTATAAAAATCCCGACAGATGTTATTCACGGTGTCTAGAGGCAAGGTGCTCGCCTCTCATGCCAAGGGTCCCGAGTTCTAAACCCGGGCAGTGCAGGCATGTTGGAAAGTGGATTTTTCTCATATTTTCAGGTCCCTGGTCCTATTGGGGGGTAGGATCGAGTAGTTCTTGGAAATTGGATTTTTCTCATATTTTCAAGTCCCTGGTCCTATTGGGGGGGGTAGGATCGAGTACCTAGTCTTCTCGGATAAGGACGAAAAAATTCGGACCGCCCGTGTGCACGTTGCGCACGTTAAAGATACCTTGGCAGTTGGAAATCGTAAAGAGCAGGCCGAAAGGCCGCTGCCCGGGCAAAATTGAAATTAATAGATTAAAAATTTATCCATATCATCCCCCCCCCCCCCCGCCAGAACAAGAAATAATAAAACAAGTAAAGTGAGGTGTAAATGCCAAGGGCAGCGAAACCTCCTAAAATAAAGACCTCAAACCATTCACGGTGTCTTCCACAGGTCAGCGCTTTCATTCTTAGTGTTCCTATTATCAAAAATAAACAAGAAGGAAAAAGCGGACGGATCATTCATGGTGTTGCAATTCTGATGACGTCACAGCCTAACTAACAGTTTCAAAAATTATAAAATTAATTTTCTTAAGTGTCAACTAAGTCAGCCCAATCACTTTTTGTATCGGCCGATTGTGTTGATTCAAGTTTCAGGTACATTTAAATAAAAAGTTGTGAACGTGTAAAATACAACGATCTATGTTTTGGCCCCCTGTAGTAAGTCCACAGCACCGGAAACAGTATTAATAGGCGTTCAATTCCGTGGGTGCAATTTCCCTACCAGATAAAAGCGCGCAGTGCTCTGGTGCGCATGAAATCTGTAGTAAGACTCTAGAATATGGGAAGCTTTCTTGACTAAAAACAGAGAGAGACAGAACAGTGGTTTCACAGGTTTATTCCCGATAATGCCGGGTACCGCAGTTGCTATTTCTAAAAAAACCCAAAAAACTACCGGAGAATTTGTTACAGAAGAAGAAAAAGAAGAACCGGAAGCAAAAGATGAGGAAGGAGAAGAAAAAGAGGGAAAACAGAAGAAGGACAACAACAACAACAAATTAAAACTTCAAAGAACAACAAAAAAAAAGAACACAAATTGAGGAAGGATTTTCCAAAACAAATAAAAATAGGCGACTTAGCTGTTGCTGACGAAAGAGAGAAACAAAACTTACAAATTCACAATTTCCCTTTTGGCTCTTTTTGGCGCTCTAATGTTATTACTGTTTTCAGTCAGTGACTGCTAGCTTTTCATAAGAGAATAATGACAAAACGCCGTACCACTGCGAAATTGAGAAAACTAGTGCCCAAGATAGTATAACACACTAACAATGAAAAGCCTCACCTGAACGAAGTTACGCGCTACACAGTGAACAAGGAGAAACACACCTATGTAAAATTTAATGAACACGTGCACGACACAATAGCAAAATGAAACGCTGCATCAGGAAAATTATTTAATGCGTTCATGCACTTGTCAGTTGACGGTGCCATCAATAGCCTCATTAATTATATACGCCAGTCGTCAGGTCGGTGCGAACTTTACGTGGCAAATGCGTTTTAATTCTCTGAGGGCCCTGAGCGTATTGGGTTAACTCTCTAGGCACCAGAGATACACAGACGATTATCAGCCGGTTGCAGTTCCCACAAGAACGCCGCGCGAGAAAAGTTAGTTATTTTTAGTGTTTTCTACGATACCAGCTGAGTTACCCGGCCCTGCCCGGGAGAAATATCTTTATTGCTTATAATGATCTAGATCTAGATCTAACGGATTATGTAGATCTAGGTAGAAAACAACTCACAACTGGCACAGTAATATCCGCGTGGCCAGTGCATAAGGCAGACGGCACAGAAACTCAGGCCTTCAAACTTTGAAACGCAACCGGAAGTTTAAAATCGAAACAAAAACAAAGGCAGGAGGGAGGCCATCATTGTTGAGGAGAAAGCATTATTCGATATTTTTAGGCCTATTTTCATTTATTACAAAATTACGATATTTCGCTTTCATGTCAAAGGAATAGACATAGTAGCAAAAAGAACTATCTTTCACATGTAATTTTTTCAGGCCTGGGCATTTCTTCCTTGCAGCAGTGATGTTTTTTCCTTGCTGTTTTTTTTTATATAGATACGCAATAAATCAAATAAATGATCATGTAAACCCCCTTGATTATGTCCCTTAGGACACTCTTCTCATAAAAGACTCCCACAAGCAAAACTGGGGCGGGGGTGACTAGAGGGTTAAGTCTGATTTGCGTCGGTTTTTATGTGAGATGTGGGCACTGACGTCAAATGGGACTTAACGCATTAGTGAGACTGAAACAAGCCTATCTGACCAGTAGATTCCTAGGATGTTGAAGTCTACGTCCGTGCGTTATGGCTCTTAAGAAGAGAACAATCTTAGTGATTGGAAAACGATGATGTGATGAAGAAAAAAAAAAGAGGAAGACCAGTACGATAATTAAAGATAGAGAGGAAGAAGAGGAGGAAGACGAAAAAGAGTTAAGGAGAAGAAGAAGAAAAAGGTAGAAAAAGAGAAAAGAGTAAAGTGAGTTTAAAATTTAGACAATAACAACAAGACGTGGGTTTGCATAGTGTGGGGTTATTTTACTGTGAAGTGGAACGTTCTTGCCAGACCTATCGATACTAATTCAATCTGCTATCTTCTTCTTTCTTTCTCTACAGTTGCAGCAAGGACGAGAGGCACACAGAAAACGGTAATCGAATAAAGAATTAGAATGGACAATGACTTGGCCACGTTAGGCGCTCAGTTAGAGGAAGGTGTGACGTCACCTACTGTCCAGTCATGGCCGGACGAAACCAAGGTCATCGCTTAGAGCAGAAAGGTAACCTGCTTGGTCTGGACGCCGGACATTGGACAGAGGGCCCGTGCGCCGTTAATTCAATCCAGCTTCCCCTGCAGCTTCCAAATTCACTACCAGTTACAGAGAGGCCACGGCTATGTGAGGGAGGCGGACAGGGCAGCCGGTTAATCGCTCGATCAATACCACACAATATGGAAATGTCTCTTGGTATATTATGTGACACCGACCTTCTCCCGCTTAAAGAGGAATCTGATTAATGATGGATCGCGGGTAATCGATGCAGGTATGCCCACAAATGTTGAAACCTTTCGGCATTGGAACAACCTTGTTTTCTTCCTTGGCAAACGTTCATCGTCACAAAAATCTTTCTTTTGGTGCAATTATTAGTCTCCCAATATCCAGTTTTACGTATCTGGAACCCATCCATGGTGACCAATGTTTGTGTCTAGAACACTTTCAAATTTATCAGTAATCAACTTTTCATGGTAAACATTTAGTTTGTTTTCATGATAAATATTTATGTTTTTATACATGTTGTTTTATTTTACATATTTTTGTCAGTTCAGATATTATTTAAAATTTTACGTATTTTTTTATTTCGTATGTTTTTTTTATATTTTATATTTTTATATTTTTTAATGTTTTTTCTATTCATACTTTTCTTGAATATTTTAAGTCAGTTTTACAAGGCTCATCATCTTTTGACGAAAGATGTAGCTTCGGTTTCTGAGGAAGAAAATAGCCTCTAAATAATTATAGAGTAATATTATAAACCTTTCAGATCCTTTTTTCTTCTTTCATGGCGAGAAATGAGCTTCAGTGCTCCTGCATAACCGTATGTCCGGTTAGTCATTCATTGGCAAACTCTGAGCAGTTCTCTGTTTCGAAATTGTTCTCTCGGAACTAAAAGGGAAAAAAAACAAACAGCAACAGTTGCCAGAAGTATAAAAATACCAGCAAAAATTCCAGAAAAAAATAACTCTCAAAGTTTTACAAGTACGAATATTAAACTATTACATAAAAGTTGTGGGGTTGCAGTAGGATTTGGCATGAATTTGAAATATTCCCCCCCCCCCCCTCCCAAATGGGGCGAATTTGACAAAACCCCGCGTAAGAGTCAGGAATAAATCAATAACTTAAAAAAAATAAATTGAAGTCAATGAAAATAAAAAAAAAAAATGGAACTGAAAGTTTATGTACGTTGCTCTAGTGTATTATTTTATTTTTGACATCATGAACAATGTATTTTTGTTGTTGTTTATTACTTACGTTGAGATTTGCAAAATGTATCTCTTTCTCTCGCTCTTTCGCACTCTTTTTCTGTCTCCTGTCTGTCTGTCCTTCTGTCTGCCTGTCTCTCTGCCTCTTTTTGTCTGCCTGCCTGCCTTTCTGTCTTTTTGTCTGTCTGCCTGCCTGTCTGCCTGTCTCTCTGTCTCTTTTTGTCTGCCTGCCTGCCTGTCTGTCTGCCTGCCTGTCTCTCTGTCTCTTTTTGTCTGTCTGCCTGCCTGCCTGCCTGTCTGTCTGTCCTTCTGTCTACCTGCCTGCCTGTCTCTCTGTCATTCTGCCTGCCTGCCTGTCTTTTTAAATGTTCTAACCTGTCAAAGTAGCAAGTCTGTGGAATAAAATACTGATAATCAAATACAAGTCATACACAGGTAGTGTTTTTTTTTTTCCAAAGCCCATAATATAAAAATTATTTCTTTCCAATAGTTTCCCTTGAAATGCAAATGACATCCCCGCCCGAATGCGACTTTGTATTGGTTGTACTGGTAATTTGTAAAGGATTAACTTTAAGTTCTGAAGCTGCAAACAGCTTAGCATTTGACACACTGGAAAGTGTAGACAAGCCTGCAGTGCGACATTTGTTCTGTACAATAGTGGGCCTGGCAGGACATTTTGCTGGTAACTTTCAGCAGAATATCTCAAACCACTAAGTGTTTGTGTATTATAAGAGGAATTCTACCTGATACAATTTCCGAGATTTGAATGTTTTCAACAAAAAAAAATAAAATAAAATTAGAACGACAATGCAGTCTACATTAAATGATGGATCGTTTTTAAAGACAACTGGGCTATCCCTCATTGTTAGAAATTTCGGATTTCGCCTTGTACGACAAAAGTTGGCGTTGTTATTTCTCTGTGAAAAGTTTTATTTCTAGTCTATGGTTACGAGTATGGCTATATCCATCGGAGAGTAAACGAGGTGAAGACATTTATTTTGATATAGGCCAAAAATCTTAAACCTCAATTTTAAGAAAACTACATTATTTGGTATAGCCCACTTGTCTTTAAAACCAACTTTCATTAGTCTATGGACATATCCGTTTTCAGATGCTGTTTGTGTTTATAAGAGTTTATTTGACTTTATATGTGTTGCTTCTTATGTGCACGTAACGATATGTTATCGATAACATTGATTGTTTACTTGTATCTTTGCAGGTGGCACAAGAGAACGGATTAATGACTTTCGGTTAAATGGCACTTTCTGTGAACTTGGAATTGTTGACATTACAAGGCATTGTTAGTCTACTTCACGCATATGTGTCCCTGTTACACCGTGGTGGGGCCCGGCAGCTGGAGTGAGCACTACTCGCCCTATGCTGTTTGGTCCCCGCACGTGAAAAAGTGAGAGAGGGAGGAAAAGGGCTTTGCTAGAGGAAGTCAGCGCTCACCAAGCGGGGCAGGCGGGCCCATCCCTCACACTCACACACACACCCCCACCCACACACACACACACACACAGACAAGCACACGCTCACACAGATATATATATATAATTAAATTGTAGCGATGTCTAGGAGGCTGAGAGAGGAAACAGCAGAGCGACTGAAGTGGGGGAAGTCCCAGGACGCCAGCCACGCGAGCCTCGCTACAGTGCACGTGCGTACCTCAGCTAACTTTCTGAGTCCAGACGCCCCACATGGCACGACCAACTTGGAACGAGCGCCCAGTTTAAATCGGCTCCACGCACAAAGTTCTACGGAAACTAGTGGACTCGGTGAAACGATAACTTCTGGATTTTCTAGCCAAGAAAGTGTTCATAGTTACGTGGGTGAAGAAAGAGACAGAGGGGGAGGGGGACCAGTTGGAACAGCGCCCCCATGGGAACGTTCTCGAAGAAGAGGCGGGGGCAGTCCGGCAGGTGGTCGCTCAGGTCTTGACCACGACTACGTGGACAATGATGGTGTTCAGCACGGCCTTACACGCGTGCACCATCGTCAGCACTCGCCCTCGTCACAGCAACAGCAACAACAACAACAACAACAACACTTAACTGTACCTCCTACAGGATATCGCCAAAGAACTTCTACACTTCAAACCTCCCAAGAAGGACTCCAAAGGACTAAAAACGACTCGGTATCACCCGAGAGCCAACAGGCGCCATCCTCTCGACGACCGCGGCCAAGCCGTGACACGGGAGGTCGGAGTTTGACCCCTCAACAGGCAAAACTCGAATTTGAAGAACGTCAGAGGAGATCAGAACTTCTTCAGCGAGAGCGCGAATCTGGCGCTTACAACAATAAAACTGCTCAGCCCAACGACAAAAGGAGAGGATCATCTTCAACTAGTGTAGAAAAAGACCCAAGAAGGCTTAATTCTATAGAGAGACAGAAAAGCTTTGAGGCCATCGAACTTGTGGACTTAAAAGATAGACAAAGTGTAGTGCAAACTAGTGAAGGTAGACGTAGGGGTAGATCTTCCAGTGGTAGTAAAGAAAATGGTCAGTCGGATTCTAAACCAGAAAAAGTTCAGTATCAGAGTTCTAGTGGAGATAAGACAGACCGAGTGTTCGTGGTTGTAGGGAAAACACGATCTAACAGCAAAGAAAGTGCTTCAAATCCTCCTGTCGGTCGTGCTAGTACTCAGTCTGCTAGTAGGGACAGTGCAGATTTTTCTTCCAATGCACGATCTGGTAGTAGAGACAGTGTGTTCTATTCTGACGGAGTAACTGCTAAAGATAACGGAAGAAGTTCATCGGAGTTGAGCACTGGAGAACGAGAGAGAAAGTCTATTTCCAATTCGCGAGAGCAGCACAAATCTCAGTCCAGTAACTCGAGAACAAACTCAGATGAGTACCATGAATCCAGCAGTTCAAAGAAAAGTTTCGACACGGTCAGACTAAAAAGTCAGTCTCAGGATTCGAGGTTAAATTCTGAAGACGAACTATTTCATAACGGCACCAAAAGGCCAGCCATTGAGGATTCAAATCTGAACGCGGTCGAACTAAATAGCCAAACGAGCAAAGATCAAAATAAACGTAGAAGACATTCATCTGGCCAAGGGAGTGGTACTTCCGAGGCCAGGAGAACAGGGCGTAAAGTCTCCGATTCTCAATTATCAGGTGAGTATAAGGATGAGCCACCAGTGTCAAGGAGAAGCGTGGATGAAGGAAAACAGTTTCGGAGTCCGCGCCGAGAAGGGCGTGGACGGCAGGATTCCAGTAACAGAGCCAACAGTAAAGATAGCCAGCTGTTGGAATCACATAGACCGTACGAAAGACAGAGAAGCGAACCCGTGGAGGTGAGAAGTGTCATAAAGGGAGGGAGGGATTACGAGAGGAGGAGAAGTTGGGAGGCACGGGAGGATGCTAATCGGTTAGATAACGACGGTAAAAGAAATTTACATCGTAGGGAGAAAGAACTCGACGAGTTTCATCTTGAAACTCAAGATCGTTCACGTAGTGACGTCAAGAGAGGTGGTGCAGCCAGGGAGGAAAGAACTCGTGACGACCGCCCTAACGAGGATTGGGGAGATCGACGCTCAGGAAACATTAGGCGGGAATCAAAGGATAGGACGAAAAATCCCAGCGAAGGCGGAAAACAACATCGAGCACAGAGAGATATTGACGCCAGACCCAAGGATATACGACCTGGTGACGCCAGACCTAAGAGTTACCTCTCCAGTGACCGGAGAGTGAATAGTGAACCCAGGACCAGCGACATTTCACGAGAACATCGTCGAGAGCCATACCCGGACGACCGACGTGATTCTCTGGATTATAGACGTTCACGCCATCATGACCCTTCAGACAACGGTCATCCAAGTCGACGTTTGAAGGAACCTACAGGTACTGCTGATGTAAAATTTGCTGATGAGCGTCGGTACCGGCGGCGCCAGTCTGTGGACGATACTTTCTCCGTGTACGACGCGGAAAGTGTGAGATCTGATATGGATTACGACCGCCTGTTCCATCACCCCAGCAGGGGCGTCAACGGCATTGGCGGCGGTGGCGGTGGCGGTGGCGGTGGTGGGGGCGGTGGCGGTGGTGGCGCTAGCTCTAGAGGTTACCCTGCTGCTCTAGATGGCGGATACGCCACCCAGCCTGCCAGGAGAGTAGGGGGTGGCCAGTTTGGTCTCGCTAACCAAAACCATGTGCCCGGAGCTAATCCTGTGCGACAAAATGGAGACAGCAACATGAATAATGCAACAGAAGCAGCTGCCCCAGCACAGCCTTCTAGAAGTGCACCCTATACGAAATTCCAGGTGCCTTTAACGCCAATGGGGCCTATACCCACAGTTCAGCTGACAACTTCTCCCGATAAGCCTGGATTAAACATTGATCACATTGACAAGGAGTGGGAGAGACGGGGCAGCAAAAGCTCAAACAAGAGCCATAACTCCAAAAGTTCGGGAAAGGGCAGCACTCGCTTTCTTGGCGTCCACTCAGAATCTGCCTGGGGTAGATGGTCTAGAGACCGCCGGGCGAGTTACAGAAGGAGGATAGAAAGAATGGAGAAAGCTGAAGCCAATAACAACAACGACATTGGACGGGTCAGCACGCCCGTAAAGAAAGCCCGGCAGGAAGGACTGAAATTCGTCCACCCAGATTTAGAAGGGCAATACCTGTCGGAAGATGACCTGAACGAATTACGCAGGCACAAACAACAGAAAGTTCACGCAATGCGAGTCATAGAAAAGAACCGCAAAAATAAATTTCGGTTGAAGCCGGAAGTGAAACTGTCTGCAGATCAGTGGCACACGCTTCAGGAGTTTTTTGATCATACACTGTTTGTTCGAACCAGATATGTCGGGCTTTTAATCAGCGTGATATCCCTTATCTTCATGATTGTCAGCATCACAAGTAATGAGTGGATTACGCACAGTAAGTTTCTCTTGGCATTTAACCAAAATGTCCTGTGCACTCTTCTCCTCTCCCCTTATCACCGTTTTTGTGTGTTTGGATGATAAAGTGGTTGCTCTGTTTCTTTATAAATTCTATCTCTGTTCATGAATGTTTGTTGGCATTAAGCTATGTTCCTTAACCTAAATCTTCCTCTATATTTGTATGTCTATAAGAAAACAAAACAACAAAACCAACCAACTAACCAACCAAGCCAAATTTTCCCCTTTACCATTTGTCCGTCTATTTATCTGTTTCTGGAGCAAAATATCACCTCCTCCCCCCCGCCCCCCCCCCTCCAACTTGTGAAGGTCTTGGGCAAAGACTCGTCTCTTTTACTCGTGAAAATGACTCTTGTTTTTTTATCGGTGTCGGAATTAAAAACAATTTCATTTATTTGTGTTTAAGTCAGCTCAGTCATTGTAGTTTGGGCCAAGAAGCAATTTTTCTACAATTACCTTTTGCGTAAGCGACTTTTCAAAATTAGTACACTTATACATAGCAAGTAAAAGGCTTAGCTCCTTCTCGATATAGAATACACTGTGGTTCCTCCCGTGATGAAATCTAGCTTCTCCAAGTGTCCGTTTTCATTAGTGCCTCTTATCACATTTTACATTAAACATGCAACTAATTACTACACATTTTTTTTGACAACAACAAGAACACCCACTACCATTACTGCCCCAGCTACTTCTTCCACCTCCTGTTTTACAACCTTTCGTCTATTCCAGAATAATTTTAGTTATTTAAAAAATTGCCGAACGTTTTCATGCAATTATGGTAAAAACATGGCATGGCGTCTCTGCAAAGTGATCCAGTAGGCTTCACCGGGTTTCTGAAAATTTGCAGGTTCCTTGGTCTTAACCTTAAGAGGATGAGAGACAAACATTGCTCCTCGCACTAATCAGTTGATATGATCGGTCAGTTTTACTCATGGCCTATTGTTTGATTCACTTTCACCGCCCACACTCCCTTTGACGGTTGGCCTACTTTCGACCTGTTCAGTTTTCGACAAAATCTTGTTTTCAACTAATGTTCCCATTCCACTTTTTGAGGAAAATTTCCTAAAACATAAAATTCAGACTGGATCATTTCCCCCATGTACGGAACGAATCATTTATTAATCCCATTGGGATTTTCCAAATATTATCCAGGTTCCCTGTAATGTACCGAATAAGGATTGCGTGTAGTCGAGAAACTGTGCAAGAAAATATAATGTCGTTATCGATTTACGAACTCTTCTTTCTGTGAAGTTCAAGTCATCACTCGCGTATAGATACATTTCAGCCGCGGTTGTTTACATGAGTGGGTGAGACAGTTTTGTTCTCAACTAATATCTAAAATTATAAATAATTAGGCTAGTTTATCTGAAAGTTTAGGAGATTTTTAGCAGTGACACATGTTCTATTCATTGCCAACAGAATGTTTTCACTGTCCAACCAGGCATGGACAAAATAGACACCATGCATCCACGGCGCTGATCCATGGGTTAAAGATGTAAATATCCTCCCCCATCTCCCCCACAACCTCCTAAGAAAAAGAAATTGTAGACAAAAAAAAAAAAGGCATGTAGAGAGCTAACAGTGCAGAATCAGTTCAAAAGTAGACTATGTGGGCGCTGCAGAAAAACTGCAGTATTCACATTCAAAGCTAAATTTGGCCAATTATATGAAAAACGAGACTGACTGTGGAAGACCTAGATTTACTTTTCTGTGCTATTGATGCTGTGGCAACTCTTGTTCGTGTTCAAGCTACAAACAAGTTAACTGAGAATAGTGTATGCCAAGATACCAAACAACGCATGGTGTCTCTCGTCTGACATTTTAATATTCACTATTATGGAAAGCTGAACATGTAATTTCAATAGTTTTTCAGACGCCTCTCTAAGCTTTAAATCAGACAGTCACTCGTTTGGTTATCAATATTTCCTGGATAACTGCGCCACCCGTTGCGTCAACCCCTGACAGTAATGAATATTGTACTAAACTGTACGAAACACTGAAATGAATGTTCTCTCTGAACATGAAAACGATTGGTGAATACCCAGCGAACAATACTCCAATATAACCCAGAAATGTACACTGAAGACATTGTAGTGTTTTACACAGGAACCTATTTTTTACCCATTGGCTGTATAAGCCGTGGCAAAGGTGAATGCTGGACTTGAAAATTGTGAATCAAAGTTCCAAAAAATATTTCTTGACCAGGTATATTGATGAATTGTTTTAGGGCATCACTTCAGATAGAAAGGAACTTGTACAAAAAGGTTTGGCTCGTGTCCACGTAGAGCTGGCGACATGTCAAAACGTACAAACAGATGAATAGAATAAGCATTTTAGTAATGTAGTTTTACAGATTATCTGACATTTGACAACTCACAGGTCTATTTCTTATGTTTTACATAGCATAACCATTGCCTCTTCCAGTTTGTTTAAAAGGAATTGGTCGTGAAATTGGAACGTGAAAAATTATTGAACTCTTGCAGTTGTTCTTTTCTTGTTTAAAAAAAAAATCTCGAGTTCATCTGAGAACCAGCAGAAATCTCACACCGGGTTTGTTGCGTTTTTTTTTTTTTTTAACCAATGTACACCCTTCTACCCAGTGATCGGAATTGTAAAACAATATTACACAGCATTTCAATTAACCGAAGTGCAGTGTCGTGAACTCCACCTCGCATTTAATTGGAGATCATACGTCTCGATTAAGTGGTCGCTGGTCACAAACATAGGGTAATATAATTATTACGCAGGTATAAATATTTACATTTGGCATGTCCCGTGGGAACAGTTATCAAATGCGCTGGGAATACGGGTTTCTTCAACAGTTTTTCAAAATCTCGTAATGTAATTTCAGCTCCAAAGCATGGTCTTTAGTCTACTTATTTTAAAATTTTTTGGTCAAATTTAAAGGTACCATTTCGCTTCCCTGATTACCGTATCACAGTGATTTGTGCCAGGGAGAATCATTATACAATGTTCCTAACCTTGTAATGTAATGACAGAACATGCGTTGCTGTGCGTATTTCAGCCGTGACTTATTGTTTTCTTTTGTGGAATTGTACTTCCCATGTATAAGATGCCGTTAGTATTAAGCACTATGACTGCATCGTACGTGGCAACAAAACCCACGAAATTTAAACACGTTACACATTTGATTTCAATCGACATGAAGAATAGAACAAAATAATTAGACCAAATTACTAAAAAAAAAACAAAAAGCATTTATGCAGTAGCAAACTATGCGAAACGCTAAACGTATGGACTTCAGTACGTGGAGTGTTATTTGCTGAATATTGATCAATCGTCTTCCTACTCAAAGTGAATACACATTTTGGCGCCCAAAAGGAGCGAAAGCAAAACCAGCTGTAGTTTTATAAATGAAAAATGTGTTCCAAAAGGTTTGGTGTGAAAGATGAACCCATTCAAAAACAGTTTTTGAGAAAATTGATGTTGATTTCGCTCACTGAAAAAAAAAAAAGTAAGTCGCACTGTAGAACAGTAAATTTGTGATTTATACGACCCGTGAATATCGGGACGACTATAGCACTACGTTGTCTAATACAGGGGCAGCTTCAGCAACAACAAAAATAACCAGACGGACAAGAACAACAACAGATTTAACCACAGAAAGCAAACTTCAGTTAGAATAGCCACCATTACGGCAATTATTGCGACCATTACGACTGTAGAATTAAGGTAAGCTTTGAGAAGCTTGAGGGAGACAGAGCACTAGGAAAATTAGCAGAGGTCGCGGGTTCTAGCACAACCCGGGTACATTATTTTTCTTTCTTCTTTCTTTCTCGTCCGATTTTCTGAGCAGTGACTAGGCATACATTTCTAAGCATCTCGCCTCACAGACTAATAAATTAACCAGACTGGAAACATGAGCTTCGGGCTGTGTCGTTTTTTACGGAATTTTCCGAGCGGAGGCCGTATAACCAACTTGGCCGCCGCTCGGGAAATTCCGATTCTAGTTCTATCTGCAGTAGAAATTTCTTTTTATTTGTCAAGATTGGTGGTACATGTATTAATTTCTTGGTGCGGAAACAAACTTCCGCGTTCAGTAGGGTCGTCAAAATGGTGACATTCAACATTGTAGCTATGGTGAAGCGTCGGTCGTTACCGTAAACCTAATATGGCGGATGGTTCATGACCTTTCGCTGTTTTGTGACGTCACACAATGGGATCATCCAGACTGGGTATTTTATTAGTCTGTGTCTCGCCTTTCTCTACCAACAAGTTACTACTACTACTTTCTGTGTTTTGTTACTTCCACTTAGGTCATACAGTTTTTATTATTTCCCTCTCTGTAATAATGCAACTCGCCTCCTTAGAATGACAAGGTTCTATCTCCACTATTTGGCTGAACAGATTTACACACTACACACTATTTCTACGGGCCTTCTCCATTGTGTGCCAAAGTATCTAGCAGGTTCGGTGTGTAATTTGTAAGTATTACTAAAAAGAACAAAAATTCTTTGCTCTAAAAGATATGATCACATGAAACTTCAATCTCGATTTCTCAAAAGTTGTCTGAAGATGGTTAGAACCTTGTTATTGTAATTGGTGGAACTCTTACTGGTAGGAACAACCAGTCTTCAGACAAATAACTGATTGAAAACAAGTTATTTGACATTTTGCGATCTTAAATATTCAGGTCGAGGCCGCTCAGGTCTGTTTTTGTTTTCATCCCTATTGTCAATTCCCAACGCCAAAGTAATACATTTCGTCTCATTGACTCGGCGGCGGGCAAAGGCAGTCAACATTGTACAGCCAGGAAGGTGTTTGACAGCCTTTTTAAAGACATCAACAAAAGTGCAGACACATTGTGTGAAGGGTGAAACACGGAAGTGGAATGACCTGTTAGTTACGCCACGATTCGCGTCAACGAATCAATGGCGCTCTGTCGCGAGGTGTATTATTTGTATTATGGGCGGCCCAGCTTTCTCCCGCTTACGCGGGAGAAAAGTCAATATCCCTTACGGTAAAGAGCTAAAGATTACTGTACGGGAGACTAGCAATTAATTACCTTAGAAGTTACGATGGTTGTAGTAGTGTAAAGCTCTTGAGAGTTATTCACCCAAATAATGACGTCATCGGCC
>OZ007578.1:42101284-42112654 GCA_963931925.1 Onchidella celtica
CTAGATGTAACGAAAGTATTCAGACTGCAGGAAGAGCAGAACAGAGCAGATAAATTGTGACACTAGATGTAACGAAAGTATTCAGACTGCGAGAAGAGCAGAGCAGAACAGATAAAATGTGACACAAGATGTAACTTAAGTATTCAGACTGCGAGAAGAGCAGAGCAGAGCAGACAAAATGTTACACTAGATGTACAAACATAAAAACATACACAAGGCGACTTTAGTCCTTGTTTGTACTATTTTCCTTTTGTGAAAAGCTGGACATCTTGTAGTTTGTAGCAGAGGTATGACAAATTTACACGTTGACAATTGTTTAAAGTGCGTCTTGGCACTTGTCAAGCTGTTTCACAATTCCGATTTATTTTAACCCCCTATCATAATAATTAAAGCTGCAAACTTTGTCGTCGAAATTTTCATTTGTGCCAAAAGTAGATTTAAAACAGACAAGAACGAAAGTGGCGTTATGTTTGTTTTATGGTTGTTAATTTTTGTCTCCATTTTCTGAAAAACTGAAGATATTTCAGGATGCAGAAGATGAATAATAAATGTACACTTTGACACTTCTTTAAGATGCCTTGAGACACGTATCAAGCTGTTTCACAGTTACGATTTACTCCAACTCCTTATTATAATACTCAAGCCTCAAACGTTTAACGTCGAATTTCTCAGTTGTGAAAAAGTAGAGTTGGGACAATCAAGAACGGAGGTCTCGCTCGACATAGACAACAGTTGGAGTGTCCTCTTCATTCTACAATGTATTCGGGTTCTGAGGTTGGGCTTTACGGTATGCGGATGGCTGCTTTGCCTTAGGAGCTGTTTTTGAAAGAAGCTATGGTAAGTGTCCATCAGGTTATCAATGAAGCAAAATTGTTGAGCGCCTATGGGAAAATGCATGTAGTGTCGTCCTGAGAATTGTCAAAATAACTTTTAAATGGCATCCGAGAGAAGCAACAGTAATTATCTAAAAAAAACAACAGAAGGCTGACAATGAGACGTCCCCACTTTCATTCATTCATTCATTCATTCATTCATGCATTAATAATTCATTCATTCTTTCATTCATCATTTTTTTTGGTTCTTTCATTCGTTTGTTCCTTCGTTCGTTCTTTCGTTCATTCATTCACTCGGACGTCTATTCGTTCGGTCGTTTGTTCTTTCATTCATTCACTCGCACGTTAATTCGTCCGTTCATTCGCCCTTTCTTTCTCTCATTCATTCATATCATTCATTGCATTCATTCATTCATTCGTTCTTTCTTTCTTATATTCTAAGGCAAACAACCTGCGCAAAGCAACCCTTGAAAGCGGAATCTCTTTCCCAATCCATAGACATGTTGAAGACATTCCACGGTCTGTTACATCCCGTCAAACGCTTTTGTTAATGTTTGTACAGTCAAATGGACTCCAATTCCAGTTGACTCAAATCGTTCAAGAAACTGGCCAAGATTGTCCATCGCTTCAGCTACTAATGTGTACGTCTCCTTAAATTGTCTTTAGTTTGATCTAGTTTTCTAGTCCCTCCTCTGTCAGTGAGTGCTCTATCAGGAGTTTCCAGCTTATGTGAGATTTGCTTACGAGTGGATCAGATCTCTCTGTCTGTCTGTCTGTCTGTCTGTCTGTCTGCTTGCCTACCTGCCTGCCTGCCTGCCTGCATGCCTGCATGTCTGTCTGTCTGTCTGTCTGTCTATCTATCTATCTATCTATCTATCTATCTATCTATCTATCTATCTATCTATCTATCTATCTATCTATCTATCTATCTGTCTATCTATCTATCTATCTATCTATCTATCTATCTATCTATCTATCTATCTATCTATCTATCTATCTATCTATCTATCTATCTATCTAGTCGTGTCTGCCTGTCTATCTGTCTGTCTATATTTCTTTTCTTTTTTTTAACCACCTATTTGTTTTTGCCGTCCCTGAAATTTCTATATGTTATGTATGTTTTTTTCTGTCCATCTAAATTCCTCCCGATTGGGAACCCGTATTGATGTGTCTTTGGCGATCTGTCTATCCCTTCTTGTCTGTTTGACCAGCCAACTCATAAGTACGTTACAGTGTCTCCTGCTCACTCTGTCTATCTGACTAAGTGCGTGTCTTTCTGTGGCTCTCCGAGTGTCTTTAAGCTCTCTAATGTCTTGGCCTCCAATCAGTCGCTCTTTTCCCTACTCTCTAGAGAATCCACTGAGACATATTGACTTGTCTCTAACCTCCACCGAAGCCCGAGTTTTTTTAAGTAGAAGACAGCCAGAACTTTGCTGCAGGCAAGGCTTTGTATCCTGGTCTCACTGGCTCCTTCACTGGTTAGATAGATAGATAGATAGATAGATAGATAGATAGATAGACAGATAGATAGATAGATAGATAGATAGATAGATGGGCAGATTAGATAGGCAGATTAGATAGATAGATAGATAGATAGATAGATAGATAGATAGATAGATAGATAGATAGATAGATGGATAGGCAGATTAGATAGATAGATAGATAGATAGATAGATAGATAGATAGATAGATAGATAGATAGATAGATAGATAGATAGATAGATAGATAGATGGGCAGATTAGATAGGCAGATTAGATAGATAGATAGATAGATAGATAGATAGATAGATAGATAGATAGATAGATAGATAGATAGATAGATAGATAGATAGATGGGCAGATTAGATAGACAGACAGACAGATAGATAGATAGATAGATAGATAGATAGATAGATAGATAGATAGATAGATAGATAGATAGATTAGATGGATAGACAGTCAGACAGATAAACATATGTACAGACAGACAGATAGATAGATAGATAGATATAGATATAGATAGATAGATAGATAGATAGATAGATAGATAGATAGATAGATAGATAGATAGATAGACAGACAGACAGACAGACAGACAGACAGACAGATAGATAGATAGATAGATAGATAGATAGATAGATAGATAGATAGATAGATAGATAGATAGATAGATAAATAGATAGATAGATAGATAGATAGATAGATAGATAGATAGATAGATAGATAGATAGATAGATAGATAGACCGTCCATTTCCCCCTATTTCCTACAGTACTCTTCAGGACAGTATTTCAGAAAGCCGTCCACAAACCCAATCTCACTAACCATACAGTAACTTACTACGAGTCTCTACTGGTGCCAGTTACCAAATTTAGGAACAAAAGCTGCACTCCATGCATTGTTCCAGCCATTGACAGGAAACTTAGGACTAACTGGAACGAGCAAATATTGACTTCATACGCTACCACCAAAAACCATATAGGATCCAAAAAAGTTTGTCAAACAGGCAACATAGATCACTTTTCTCCTGAAACTTGGACAATGTCTGGACTCGGCCCAAAATTCCCCGCCCCCATTCGACCCTCTCTCCCCCCCCCCCCCCCGGCACGTGCGCTCTGTGTGTGTTTACCGAATATTCGGACACCCCACTGAGGAGTAATCGAAGAACTCCCAAGAGGGACGGACTCATCAATAATTAACGAATAATTAGTCACCGTGGGACGAAATCGAATACCGTGGCGCGGGATATGACACATTGAGCTATGGCCTTGTTAGACAGCTTGTCTTTGATAGGATGAGTACGGTCCATGGACTGGCGGGTATTGTTCCAGCCCAGTGCTCACAATCAACGTGTATGTGTGTGTGCTCGCGTGTGTGTATGTTTGTGCGTATAAATTAAAATGTGTGTGTATGTTACGGTGAATCAGTCATGCACTGGTTAGCGTGATCCAGACGCTCATTATTGTCTGGATGTTGGTAATTCTATCTATCTATCTATCTATCTATCTATCTATCTATCTATCTATCTATCTATCTATCTATCTATCTATCTATCTATCTATCTATCTATCTATCTATCTATCTATCTGTACGTCTGTATCTGTCTATCTATCTATCTATCTATCTATCTATCTATCTATCTATCTATCTATCTATCTATCTATCTATCTATCTATCTATCTATCTATCTATCTATCTATCTATCTATCTATCTATCTATCTATCTATCTGTACGTCTGTATCTATCTATCTATCTATCTATCTATCTATCTATCTATCTATCTATCTATCTATCTATCTATCTATCTATCTATCTATCTATCTATCTATCTATCTATCTATCTATCTATCTATCTATCTATCTATCTATCTGTACGTCTGTATCTATCTATCTAATTTGTACGCCTGTCTGTCTGTCTCTGACTGCTATCTATCTATCTTACAACATCTACAGAAAGTTAAGAGTGCAAATTACAACGCTGAATACTGACAAACATCAAGATTTTTTTTCTTCTTTTTATCTTCCCCCTTTCTTCTCTTTCTTTTTCGTTTGTTTCATTTTATTTCCTGTGTCCTGACTTACTTCAGCAGATAAAATATGCCCCCCCCCAAAAAAAAATAAATCATATTTGTAGCATTTTCTTTGTTGTATCTAAAGCTGTGTTTTCATGTGAACGGAAACGGAAACGGCAGCAGTAACTTCAAAAGTCCACCGAGGAGTGAAAAGAAAGAGCGTTGCCATGTGTACGGAAACTGCATTTACCGTACGCATGAAAACAGTCTTTCTGTTTCACGAACGTGAAGAGTTTTTGAAGTTTCCGTCGCCGTTTCCGTCTCGGTACACATGGAAACCCAGCTTAATGAGGGGCTTTGCAATATACAATTTTTTATTTTTGTTTTTTTTTGCGATGTTTCATCTCTGTGCTAAATTGTGCTGCGACCCCACAGATTTTCTGTGATTAAAAAAAAAATTATTTCGAGGATTTCAGGAATGAGCTATGCAAATTTGACCAAAAATTAGTGGTAATACGCATAAATACTTGGCAGCCACAAAATACCAACTTTCGATGGTGGCTCTAAAGATCAAGAACAGCAGAGGTTTGTCGCTGGTAATGTGCCCTCGGCGTCTGAAATGCGTCCATGGGGGGAGGTTAAGAATTCCCGGGCAGCGTACACATAGACTTTTCAATTATTGGCAATAACTTAAAGTGTTCGTTTCGTTGTCTTATTTTGTCCAACAAAATGAGTTCTAGGATGACGGGTAAGTCAAATAGGAGCATTATGTAGGCTAGGTATCTCATGCAATAGTTAAATGCGCAATTCGACTCAGCAGGGCATTGTAACTAGATGTGAGCCATATTTTACTAGAGTTAGATGCCATGTTACTTCATGTAATAAACCTGTTATTGAGCTACGATATGTTTATGTAAGGATGCGTTAAATGTGTGTACTATGTTTGACCCTGCTCTTATACGATACGTAGAAATGAATTTCCCCTCATGGGATAATAAGGTGATTCTGATCTTATCTCACCGTATCTTATCTCACCTTATCTTATCTTACCTTATCTTACCTTACATTATCTTACCTTATCTTATCTCATCTTATCTTATCTTATCTTACCTTATCTTATCTCACCTTATCCTATCTTACCTTATCTTATCTTACCTTAACTTACCTTATCTTATCTCACCTTATCTTATCTCATCTTATCTTATCTTACGTTATCTTATCTTACCTTATCCTATCTTACCTTATCTTACCTTAATAGTTCGTCAAACAGAATGCCACTTCAAGTTTTGGAACATTCAAGACTTTATCATGGACACTCACCAATCTAAGGGCTGTACTCTCGTACAAAGGCGGCGGTTGGCAGGGAGAGGCGGGGGAGAAGAGGGGGGGAGGGTGTTGAAGCTAATCTTTCGAAAAATGTACATGGCTGGGATAGGGGGAGAGGGGGTCACAAGTGGCCAAAAATGAGCGCACATTCTTTGTGGATGCTCCTTTAGCACATTATATTACAAAGCCTGTTGGAATTTTGACGAAATATTTTTAAAAAAATCTGTGAGATCGCAGGAAGGCTTGAAGCAAAGTCAATAGATGGCAAAAAGAAAACATTGTATGTTGCAGTTTTTTCCCCCACAAGAGAGTCAGTGGACGGAAAGCTTGATTTGTCATTACTTTTTCCCCGTGCGTTTTAATGTAGCGTTTCTGTATTATTCTTACGCGTGGCTTTGCTACACGCAACCTTTTCTTTTTGCCACAGTTAGACTACTGGAAATTTGACAGCCCTCCAAAAAGGCCCTAGTTTAACAATAGAGCGCTGATAGAGAGCACAGACGCCTTGCAACAGAACTTTACATATAATACAATCAATACCAGGCCGGTCAGCTCTTCAGCCCCGTCAATCAATTCTGTCTGTTTCTAACTGATCCAACGGGGTCTTCCAATCTGAATGCGACTGATTTTTAAAGAGCGGAAATTTGAGAGGCCCATGACCATTAGCTTAAATGGTTTCTTGACGTCGGAATCAGCCTATCAGAGGACAGCTTTCTTGGCCCTGGTGTGGGACAGTTTAAGGGTTCTGAAGAACAGTGCTGTTGTTTACGAAACAATTCGTTGTGGCCTGTTTGTAATTTGATTACGTGAAATTCAAAGCCGAATGTTTCTTAATGTTGTTTGTTGATTGTTGTTTCGAAGTTCTTGTTCCTCTTGTGCTTGCCAGGCCTCGACCGCCCACTGCAGGGTGTCGCCCTCCGCCAATGATCTCCATTCTTTTCTGTTTACTGTCTGTCATGTCCAGGCCTGTCCTCCTAGCTGTACAATATCGTCTCTCCATCTATCTGGGCGTTTTCTTGTTCTCTTTCCTTTTCTAGGCCTCCATTCAATGTAACACCTTGTTCATCTATAATTTTCCATTCTTCTGATAATTATGGTCAGCCCATTTCCATTTTTGTCGCAGTATGGGTAGTAAAGGTAGATTATTGACTAATTAATTAATTTAATTTGCTTTTGTCTCCCATTGTGAAATTGAAAATAGCCTGTTGGATTGTACTAGATAGTACAGGGTTTAGCAGTTCTTGAAATAACAAATTCGTTGACAATGCGTGTTGACTCGGACTAAAATACCTGGAAATATCCCGATTTTAGTTCTCGTTTGTCCCAGCTTCACTTTTTGCACAACTGAGAAATTCAACGCTAAAGGTTTGCAGCTTCAATATTATAATAAGCAGTTGGAATAAATCGAAACTGTGAAACAGTTTGATGTGCCACAGAAGATCTTAAACAAGTGTCAGAGTGTGGACTTGTCATACCTCTTCTACATACTAAAAATAGCTTCAGTTTTTCGGAAAATGGAGATGGAACGAACAAGAACTAAGATCGAGATAGAGTGGATCTGGCAATTGAATGGACCAGCACTGAGAAATATCAGCAAAAATGTTAGAAGTTGGAAAACACGCAAGCAAATGGTCAAACAAAGAAATGAAAACTATCGCCCTCGTCCCGTCTTGTCCCCTATCTGAAAACCCTGTAACTGACACTCGAGCTCCTTCACCCAATCCTACTCAGTGTCTGAGAGGAATTGGTCGGAAACAGGGGAGGGGTGGTGGTGGTCGGCAGTAGATGAAATAGGCGGGAGGGGGGAGGGGGAGGCGACGTTGAGGCTGTGACTTCTGGAAGCCAAATCTCCAACCAAGTCAAGAGAGTATTTCAGGCTATTAGTATCGGGTCCTTACAGGTGTTTCTGACACAACCCGTGATTAATCTACTTAGTGTATTAACGAAATTGTGGTAGTCGAGGTTTGGGGAGAAAATCATATTCGATTTCGAGAGGAAAACTAGACAAAAAAATAGGATTGATTCGGCGTCTTTGTCACAACTTTCATTCATTTCATCCGCACCCGAGCAACAACTGGTATTCGACTTTTTAGGAAGATCTCAAAATAAATTTTTGATACAAATAATAATATGAAGTTTGATCAGTTAGGCATCGTCAGAACCCATGGAACAATGTGCACTGATGATTATGCCAAAGATGCGAGTACATAGATTTGGCGGTTTCGGCAGTACCAGAAAGACTCGATACAGCCTCTGGTTCAAGTTTGTTTTTGTGTGATTACATTCCTGTATTTCAGAGTGTTACATTCCCCCCTTTGGCCTTAAGAACCGGAGAACTCTCTATTTCCGATTTCAAGTGCTCTTGTCTTCGTGGTATCGGTTATGATTATCAACAAAATGGCAAATGCAGACCAACTGTTGAATCATGGAAAAAAAATTGCCGAAAACGTTTTGATATTTCCTGGAAATTATAGCATGAAATCTTATTTTGTTTTGATTTTGAAGTCATTATACTATAATGCAGCTTGAGGGTGAACATCTAGGTATCTGAACTTCGTGACTGCATTACCAAAAATTATGAAGCTTTGCGAATTGCCTCAGTTTCTGACCATAAAGTACGGGGACGTAGGTTTTTGGGACAGAATTAAGTGTTTAACGATTAGTTACTCACGTTTTCTTTTTAGCTGCAAAATTGAGAAGCATTTTTTGCGGAGTGGAATTTAGAAGTTTGATTGGAAGTTTCGATTTTCAGAACTGCTAATTTTAAACATTTCTGTACGTGGACCTTTACTTTGGGAGGATCACTGCTCTGGACATTTACACCTCTTTAAAAATAACTATGTGTTTTATTTTTTGAAAAGTTGTTGCGAACGTGGGGAAGAGGAAGAAGAAGAAGAAAAAGGAGGAAGAAAAAGAAGAAGGAGGAGAAGAAGAAAAGATGTTAGAAGAAGAGACAAGAGAAGAAAAAGAACGACGCACGACAACATCAGCGAAAACAGCAACATCAAGTCATACGAGGGAAAACTTGAGCAACTTTTAAAAAAGAAAAACACGAAACAGAAGGAACTAAAAGGGCGGGGGGGGGGGGAGGGGAGGGGAGGAGAAGAAGCGGAAAAAAGGAAGAAAAAAAACTACAACCCAAAAACCATTATTTTGCCGCCAGAACCCTCAGAAATCTGAACAAAATGCCCCAAGCATGAGTAAAGAGCCCTGAACAAGATCATTCTAATCTAGGTTTTGAAATGTCTAACTTTGTCAGTCGGGTTGATTTACATTACAAAATCAATAAAGAAAAAAGGAAGAAAAAAAACAACCACAAACCAGCGTCGTTATTTTGCCTTCATAACCTGTAGAAATCTGGCACAAAATCCTAAAGGCATGAACCAGTAAAGAGCGCTGGACAAGATCATTCTCAGCTTTGAAGTGTCTAACTTGATCAGTCGAATTACTTTACATGCCAATCAGTACTCATATGTCAAGTGTCACTTTAACTAGATCTATGTGTAAACCAACACTCGCAGAGCAGTTAAAAGGCTGATTGTCTCAGATTTCACGGTCACATTTCACACCGGCGGTAATCAATTTGTACTAGTATTTACCACTACCAAACAGGCTGAGGGGAGGGGGGAAATAAGCAAATAAGAAAAACAAACAAACTTTCATTAGGGGCCATGCCCCAGTCTCACAAACAGTCTTGTTTGCGACTGAAATGGGGGAGAGGTGGATGGGCGTGGCGGATGGGTGCTCTTGATCTGTCTGTCTGTGTCTCTCTCTCATGGCCTCCTCCCTTTTTCTTTCTCTGTCTCTGTGTATATATTCCTGTTGTGTCTTTCTGCGTCTCTCTCTCCCTTCCTCCGCTTCTCTCTTCTTTTACTCTGTATCTCTATGTTTCTCTCGTTCACTCACTCTCTGTGTTTCTCTGTCATTCTTTTATCTCCCTATTTACCTTTTTGTATCTTACTGTTTCTCTCATTCCCACTTTCTCCTCTTCTCTCTCTCTCTCTTTTACTCTGCATCCCAATGCCTCTCTCACAGTCTCTCTCTCTCAATCACCCTCTCTCTCACCCTCTCGCTCACTCTCTCTCACTCTCTCTGTCTCACTCTCTCTGTCTCACTCTCTCACTCTCTCTCGCTCTCTCACTCTCTCTCCCTCTGTCTCACTCTCTCTCATTCTCTCTGTCTCACTCTCTCTGTCTCACTCTCTCACTCTCTCTCTCTCTCTCTCACTCTCTCTCCCTCTGTCTCACTCTCTCTCACGCTCTCTCACTCACTCTCTCTCACACTCTCTCTCCCTCTCTCCCTCTCTCTCACTCTCTCTCCCTCTGTCTCACTCTCTCTCACTCTCTCTGTCTCACTCTCTCTGTTTCACTCTCTCACTCTCTCTCTGTCACTCTCTCCCCCTCTCTCTCTCCCTCTCTCTCTCTCTCTGTCTCACACTCTCTCTCACTCTCTCACTCTCTCTCCCTCTCTCTCACTCACTCTCTCTCACACTCTCTCTCACTCTCTCTCACTCTCTCTCACTCTCTCACTCTCTCTCATTCTCTCTGTCTCACTCTCTCTGTCTCACTCTCTCACTCTCTCTCTCACTCTCTCCCCCTCTCTCTCTCCCTCTCTCTTACTCTCTCTCTCACTCTCTCACTCTTTCTCTCCTCCACTCTCTTCCCCCCTCTCTCTCCCCCTCTCCCACCTCTCTCGCTGTGCATATACTTGTGTTTGTAGCTCTGTGTAACCACGTGAATATAACTGGGTTTTAGATTCACACTAACACTTTTGGCAAAATCGTGACAACAGCTGCTGACTTAGAACGTCATAACTTGGCTGGGAAAACCCAGTTGAACTTTTGTCCGATCCGGTCTAGTTTGTGTAAAGATGATCATTTCAAAGTGAGCATGTTTGGCTGAATGCATTGGAGCGTTTACTAATGGATGGAGGGATGGTGTTATATGTATTGTGAACGTGTCTTTAGGTGCATTTGGGGAAAGGTAGTGAGTGAGAAAGATTGTGTAAATAATAAAAGGATAGGTGTAAAAGGAAATTGAAAGTGGGTCGATGAGAATGAGAGAAAAAAAGAGGAGAGGTGAGAAAGAAAAAAAGAAAGAGAGAAAAAAAAAGAGAGAGAGAGAGAGAGAGAGAGAGAGAGAGAGAGAGAGAGAGGGAGAGAGAGAATGTGAAAGAGAGAAAAACAGGCGCGTGCGAGAGAGAGATACCGGAAAATAGAGCCAGCGACACACACACACACACACACACGCACACACACACACACACACACACACGGAGCGTGAGTGTATGTGTGTGAGAGAGAGAGAAAGAGAGAGGGAGAGGTATCACATTGTGTCTGTCTACTCAATACCTCATTCATTATCATTGCCATTGTTATTACCAGCTTTATCATTTCAACAACAACAACAACAACAACAACAACAACAACAACAACACAATCAGAAGACAACAAAAGAAAAATAGTGAACAAAGGCCGTAGTTTAAGCCAAAATATTGATGATCTTTTTATTTTTTTTGGTCACTGTTTAAGCTGTTAGCAAATAATATAGCAAAAAATATTGGGCAAATTAGACCTTTTCTTAATCAGGAAAATTTTTGCACTTGACTGTGAACCTGTCATTTCTGATCATTAACCACTTCAAAAAAAAACCACAGAACGACGTATTTGTTGCGTGTACATAGACAGACAATACGCGGCATAGACAGACATCTTTGTGTAT
>OZ007578.1:42112854-42125354 GCA_963931925.1 Onchidella celtica
AGAGAAACAACAAAAACAACTTTTTATGCACATCGGGGTATAACTTGTTAACAAAAGCTTTAACCTGTAGTACCCAGACATAAAGTGACTTACCCAAACATTTTGAAACCTATAAAGTGTACCTAACATGAGTGGAAATAAAAAAAGGAAAGGCCATAATTATTACCAAGTAAATTAATCTATTGAGAAATTAAAAATTGTCCAGACTGAGGCACGTTAGGCAACCGGTGAAGCATTCCAAATATGGTATCTTGGGTGCTAGAGGGTTAATATAATGTTATTGACTGTGAAACGAAAGAAATAATAGATAAGATACGAGCAATTTGCAACGTTGTCATAATTATTAACATAATAGACCTTTCTGAGGTATCAGGGTAGAAATGGCGTTGTCAAAAGAAATATGCAAATTAGGTGACGTCAGGAGAAACAAACTAGTGTTCCGATGGGGGGGGGGGGGGGGGAGGGATTCCTGTCCTCGATCCTATGGTAGTTAGGATCGAGCACCTCGTCTTCTCGGGTAAGGTCGAAAAACTCGGAGGGCCCGTGTGCAAGTTGCGCGCGTTAAAGATACCCCGGCAGTTGAAAATAGCAGGCCGACCAAGCCGCTGCCCTGGACACATTAATAAAAACTAATCCCTACCACAAAAGCACACAAAAACAAAAATGAGAATCAGGTGTAAATGCCTAGAGCAGCGAACCACCTAAAATACAGACCTAGAAACAAACTTTCACCTCTATTACATGGATGGTGTCGACTTGAATCAAGTCCGCTTAGCGTCTATTTTAACATAGTGCGCGAAGTCTCTCTTTGCCCAACCTGACTCTCAACAATTTATACGCGCCCGAATTAGTGAGACAGTTTTGTTTGAATCTCGCCCGAGCGCCAGGTCCCTTCTTACTCTGTAATCCACATCTCACAGGATAACCTAGACAAAGCAGACTGTCTCAGTGGGTGAGCAGTCTCTGGGTGGGAGTGACAGAATGTAAGGGGGCGGGGATAAACGGAGGGATTTAAATGGAGTGATTGTGAGAAGACAGACCAGAAAAAAGAGGGGAGATTGACAATAGCTGGAGGGCTTAATTAAAGGCTGGTACTGAGTTTGTCTGTAGATTCATGATCTGCATTATTGTCTGTTCACTACGGAGTTTCTAGAGATCACTGGAGACCCTCGGGAATGGGGTTTTTATCTTTTCATTCATCCGTTCATCAGTCCACTCGTCCGTCTATCCGTCATTCCGCCCACCCAATTGTTTGTCAATCAGTGCATCTATCCATCCATCAATTGACCCTGCTGTCCGGCCGTCCACCCATCCATCCATCCAAATTGTCGGTCTATCCGCCCATCCATCCATTCAACCACCCACCCGTCCATCTATCCGTCCGTCTATCCATTCATTGATCCGTCTGTCTCTCTGTTCATCCTTTTGTCCGTCCATCATTCCGTTCATCCATCCATCCATCCATCTATCCATCCATCTATCCACCCATCTATCACTTAATAGTAATGATGTTCTTACTAATTATGGAAATAATAGTAGCTTTGTTGTGGAAGTAGTAACGCTGATAAATAGGGTCACAAAAGGCTTTTAAAATATATACCCGTATCGCAAACACATGGTGTATGTACATACAAGTAACAAAAATCTTATGATGAATCATTATGACGCAGAATCGTTCTTCTGTCCGTCATGACGTCAGCACTCTAGCACTGTGTACAAGGCACCAAGGCAGGCTCCTCCTTAGGTAGGTATCATACTAAGCCCAGTCAGACACAGTAAGATGCTGGCAGACAAGAAGTGCACACCATAATTTCCCATATTTTCGTACTCAATCCGGGGAGACCCTATCAAACTCATAGTAAGCCAGGTCAGACACAGTCAGATGCTGCCAGCAAAATGTGCAGCACAGAAATAGTGGCCGAATCTAACTGTGTCTGACCTGGCTCAGTGTGAAACCTCCCTTACTGAGTCAGCTTTTCCTTGTGCTTAGCCGGCCAACAAGTAGCGTATCCTTTACCTTGACGGACAAATTCCTGTAATTTCTGAAGGTAATCATGCTGATTTGGCTCTGGCCATGTCATTTCTGGTAATGAAATATCTCGCTGGAATGTTCGATTTCCCATCACGGGAGCTCGCGCCGTCACGCGACTAGCGGGTCAGAGGTCACGGTATCCGGGGTCAGGTGTGTCGCGCGTTAAGCGCGTGATGACAGCAAGAATGATGGCCGTGCACGAAATTAGGCCTTGCTGTGAGTTATTTTTGGTTTTGTTTCAGTTCAATTGGCTACTCGCGTTGGAAGTGAAACAGTCCACAGACAGAGACGTGAAATTGTAAACGAAACAAGTTTCTTATCTCTTGGTTATCTATCTATCTATCTATCTATCTATCTATCTATCTATCTATCTATCTATCTATCTATCTATCTATCTATCTGTCTATCTGTCTGTCTGTCTGTCTGTCTGTCTGTCTGTCTGTCTGTCTGTCTGTCTGTCTGTCTGTCTGTCTGTCTGTCTATCTATCTATCTATCTATCTATCTATCTATCTATCTATCTATCTATCTATCTATCTATCTACGCTTTTACAATTAAAGGTGTGATATAAGAACAATTATTTAAGGCACGGCGGAACTGTAGCTGCGTATTATAGTGTTGAAAAAAGAACTGCTGTTAGTAGTAATACATAGGCCAGTATATATGAAGGTATAAAAAATGTCGGCAACTGTGTGTTCTGGGAATGGCAGATTTTAGAATTTGGGAATTAGCTTTCATTCGTTATAAAAAGATAGTCTGCTTACCAGTTCCTACTTTTTCCAACTCTAGTGTATTCGAGGACTGGGAATTTGGCTCTGCTAACATTTGGCTGTCCAGATAATAAATAAACGAATAAATAAATAAATAGATAAATATATAAATAAATAATGAAGAAGGAATGAGTGAATCAATTTATATGATAATATAAAGTGAAAAAGTAAATTCTTGTTTTGGACAAAATAATTAGTCTTGATCCATCATTCTGTCTGCCCAAAACTGGGCCACTTTGATCTAACTAACGGCTACAACCACAGATCTCACATTACTGCATCATCAAATGTGCGTAAACACACCATAATTTAGAGGCTGGCTGCTTTTTGATGATCAATGTATGGGCTTCCCAGGCCTTGAACGGAACAACTGGTCCAAGCCAATCCTGTTCTTTGTCCATCTGTATTTCCTGGCATTCTGCCAAGCTATGTAAATGATTATCAATAATAATGCTGCACGCTTTTCGTGTACACAGTAGAAACGAAGGGTCGGAATTTGTTTTAACGAGATGCGCATATTGGGGAGACAGTCCAACTCTGAGACGCAAATAAGTTTAAAAAATCACCCGATGTATGCGTGGGTGGTTGATGGGTGGGCACTTCTTGGTGGGATCTCCTTCTATCCTGTCATTCTATTATAGCCTATGGCAAGAGTGGCCAAACCGCGGCCCGCGAGCCACATGCGGCTCTTTGATCTTCAATATGAGGCTCGTGGATAATATGTTGGCTGATTTTTTTTATTTTTTTTTAAACATTTGGTATATAAGATTACTGAAATTAATACAAATTAATAGTTTAAAAAACGTGTTGTTGCATACACGTATTTCTTAATATTTATATATAGAAATTTTGTAACGAAATGTCTATTTAACAATAGAAAGCTGTGTGTAAATTTTGTTCATATCTTGTGGCTCTTGAACATCTGAAGTTTATCGCAGGTGGCTCCCTACATCAAGCAAGTTTGGCCACGCTTGCATCTTCCTAGCACAATAATTACGACCTTTAACTTGTCGACGTACATTCTTCAAATTCAAACTCAGATCCGATCTATGGACCACCAGGTTATTTGCCTCGATAGTGAAGGTGACAAAAGCAGAGTGATATGTGGGATTTTGTGAAAAATCAAACAAGTACATTTAAATGGTTTGATGTTGTTTTGAATCTCAGTATTGAAGAAGAAGAAAACTGAGGACCTGTTCACATTCCCAAATCCAAGCTCCAATAAGACGTTAGTTCTTGTTTGTTCTATCTCCATTTTCTAAATAAAACCCACCAAACCCCACAAAAACTGGAGATCTTTCTTATGTAAAAGGCGTGCAACAAATGCACACGTTGACGCTTGTTTAAAATGCCTTATGGCACTTATCAAACTGTTTCACAGTTTCGATATGTTCTAACTCTTTATCATTTATAATAAACCAAAAGCCGCAAACGTTTGAGGTCGAATTTCTCAGTTGTGCAGAAAGTGGCTTTGCAACACACAAGAACTGAGGACGCAATATCAAAGCTGCAACATAATGACCGCCAACTGGATTAATTATAACGAACAATTTCCCAGCACGACCTGCAGCTCGATGTTTTGTCTGTGTTCTCGTCAGCGACCAAATAACAAAATCATTTGCAAAAAAGCGTGTGCGCTTACAGGCATGAATCAGCAGCGTTGAACAAGATGAATGATTAGGCCTGGCCTATATTATAGGCCTGATGTATACTGTATGTATATTTTAGCACTGGCAGTCTTGTTTTTGCCAGTATGCGGCTATTCTCTATATTTTAGCACTGGCAGTCTCGTTTTTGCCAGTATGCGGCTATTCTCTATATTTTAGCACTGGCAGTCTCGTTTTTGCCAGAATGCGGCTATTCTCTATATTTTAGCACTGGCAGTCTCGTTTTTGCCAGTATGCGGCTATTCTCTATATTTTAGCACTGGCAGTCTCGTTTTTGCCAGTATGCGGCTATTCTCTATATTTTAGCACTGGCAGTCTTGTTTTTGCCAGTATGCGGCTATTCTCTGTATTTTAGCACTGGCAGTCTCGTTTTTGCCAGTATGCGGCTATTCTCTATATTTTAGCACTGGCAGTCTCGTTTTTGCCAGTATGCGGCTATTCTCTATATTTTAGCACTGGCAGTCTCGTTTTTGCCAGTATGCGGCTATTCTCTATATTTTAGCACTGGCAGTCTTGTTTTTGCCAGTATGCGGCTATTCTCTATATTTTAGCACTGGCAGTCTCGTTTTTGCCAGTATGCGGCTATTCTCTATATTTTAGCACTGGCAGTCTTGTTTTTGCCAGTATGCGGCTATTCTCTATATTTTAGCACTGGCAGTCTTGTTTTTGCCAGTATGCGGCTATTCTCTATATTTTAGCACTGGCAGTCTTGTTTTTGCCAGTATGTGGCTATTCAACAGGAACCAGGGGCAAAATACTGCTGCTGTAAATACGCTGTGCTGTGGGGGAATGGAGAGGGCAGAGCGAGGTGTAGCGCAAGTTTCTATCTTGTTTAAGTTAAAATGTAGCAAGTAAAAAAGAAAAGTACGTTGCAAAACTACGGGTCATTAACAAGGCTGTTGATATAAATACGTAATCACCCCTAGCGTTTTGCGCTAAGGGCACGTACGTATACGTACCTATCTCTAACCCCGACCTTTTCCTCAACCCTAAATCCTATCGAATCTCTAGCCCTGCCCCTTACCCTTTCAACCAGAAAACAGGAGGAAAACAAAAAGAAAATCTGAAAGAATAATTAATTAAGGATGTCGTTAGGGGTATTTCAGGAGGAGCTCTCTAGCTCTGGAGACACAAAAGGCTTTCAAATACGTACCCTTTGCGCAGAAACTTGGGCCGGGGGAGGGGTATACGTACGTACTTGTAACAATATTCGATAAACAATAAAGAAATTATACTATAAGAAAGATACAGAAAATCCTCCTCATACAAGACATTCTAGCTGGATGTGTGCCATATTTTACTGGGGTTCCACGCCATGTTACTTCATATAATACGTCTGTTAGTGTTACCGAATTTTGATGTGTTTAGGTAATGATGTAATAGATGTGTTCAGGTAATGATGTAATAGATGTGTTCAGGTAATGATGTAATAGATGTGTTCAGGTAATGATGTAATAGATGTGTTCAGGTAATGATGTAATAGATGTGTTCAGGTAATGATGTAATAGATGTGTTCAGGTAATGATGTAATAGATGTGTTCAGGTAATGATGTAATAGATGTGTTCAGGTAATGATGTAATAGATGTGTTCAGGTAATGATGTAATAGATGTGTTTAGGTAATGATGTAATAGATGTGTTAGGTCTTTATAGGAGATTCACTGCTCCTGGCAATTACACTTCACTTTTCTTGTTTGTATCTTTATCTTTCTTGTTTCTCTGTGTTTTCGTGTTAGGGATGAGTTTTTAAAAAAAATTTTCCCCGGGCAGCGGCCTTGCTCGGCCTATTCTTCTCAACTTTTTTAACTGCCAAGGTTAAATGATGTATTAGATGTGTGTACCACGTATGTGCTCTTGAATGCTCTGTGAGAGTCGATTTCGCTCATGGGATAATAAAGTGATTCTTGTCTATTCTACTGTTATAAAATCCATAAGCAATAGGACTGGAAGAGCACAACTTCCACACCCTGTAAGCTGGGTTTTCATGTGGACGGAAACGGAAAAAGGCAACGGAAACGTCAAAAATCCACCAAGTAGTACAAAAGAATCCGTTCCAGTACAAATGAAAATATTCTTTCTATTTCACAGCTTTTTTTTTTTCCGTTTCCGTCTCCGTACACATAAAAACCCAGCTTAAGTCCTTCTTCAATCCTTCTTGTTAAAACAATTAATTATGAAAATTAATATAAATAAATAGAAGACAGGACAGATCGACAATCGACAAATCAATCTTTTCTCCCTAACGACGCAGAAGATTTTACCATTGGAAAGCTTTCCCTTCACCACCGAGTCGTTAGAAATGTATTGTCGCCCAGCTAACTCAAGAAACATAATCGCGCAAAAGATTTGGTAGGCCACAAGTTTTTCATGAGTTGTGTACCTTGAAATTTTCCCTCCGGCGGTCTCAGCCAAGTGCTAGTTCAAAGGGCTAAAACTTGTTGTTGGAGATGTAGAGTTACTAAAATCACATGGGTTATCTCCTTTTGCATTTTTGTTTTTTTTTGTTTTACCTATGACAATGTATCATTATTAATCTGTATCTTTTTATTGGCATTCCGGCAGATAGATTGTTCTTGTATAGCATAAACAAAATGGTACAAGTAGCTGCCTGCACCTAAGGAAAAAACAGTAGAGCACACACACACACACACACACACACACACACACACACACACACACACACACACACACACACACACACACACACACACACACACACACACACACACACACACACACACACGAAATATACCCCAATTTAAATAGAGGCTGACCACTGTACTGCCGTGTTATGATAAAAGACCGTATAAGCCAATATAGGTCAAATTCGCTTTTTAACATCATTTTATAGAATTACGTTTGCTGTATCTTTCTATCTGGGCTATAATTTTGTACGACAAATAGTTTATTAAAGTTCTATAAGAAGGGAACTGAAATAAGAACAAAGTGGACATCAGTGCCCAATGTTTTGGGCATCTGTTGTAAAACTGCTTTTGGCGCATACGGCATTTTGCCATAACACGGCACTGTAGTGAAATACATTACCTGTTTCAAATCGAAGCACAAAAGTAATATTTATTTATTAATCTGTATACCTGTGTTGCATAGTATGCAGAGCACTGAAGATATGCACTTAATTAATGAGCTTCTTTGGATGGAATACTAATTAATCATTCGTTTCTGAAAGGTCACAAATGCAGCATTCCTAGAGTCATGGAGCACTGAGTCAAAAAATTTTTATCATTAGTTTTTTCTCAGATTTGAACCTCTTTGGAGTAAACTGACGACACAGACTTCATAAAGACTTCAGTGTAATTTAAAAAAGAATTACCTTCCATTTACGATTGACACTGACTGCATTAATTACACGATGTTCAACAAATTAATTTACGTGCCCGCCAAAGAAATTGTACAGTGCGGCAACTCTCAGCCGCTTTGCATTAGTCTGTAGGTTGGGGGGTGTCTTTCAAATAGAATATCTTCAATTTTACATTTCAGAATTTAAAGTGGATTAATTTTTTTTGTAAGTCGCTAAGATAGAGCGGGTGAGCTCAGATGAGTGGAGTGTAGAGGGATCAGGGTTGACTTTGAGTTTGGGTTTAACGGCGGATATCTGCACGATAACGGCCACCTCGTGCCTGTCTGGGATGAGATAGGTAGGGTTGACTGGTAGGTAGGTAGTATACCCTGACAAGCGTGAGCTAGTTTGTTATTAATATTGATGTGTTTCCTTCATTTCAGAATCTCCCAACCTGACTATCATCGAAGGCTTATGGTTGAACTGTAGCCACCTAAACACAGTTCCGGATTCAGATACGGATTGTTCGCCTTCCAGTCAAAGTCGTGAGTATCAGGCGTTAGTTTGTGGTATGAATGGATTGTCATATCAAAAAGGGTCACACTGACTCAGCCCGAGGACATGTTATTTTTAGTTACTACAGTTTCAGGCCAAACTAGCCTCAACTGAAATTTAGTGTTAATTTCATTTTTGACCTTCGCTGCTAAAACTGGGTAAATTTTTGCCGAGGCTGACAAAAAAAAAAAAAAAAAGGAAGAAAAATCCTGAAAATTAATTGGCTTAACATTGATTATGGAATTTGAAGCTCTATGTATTCTTCTAGCATTTATTTCTGTACCAAATTCCACCAGTATTTTATAGATTATTTGAGATTTTTGAATACTTTTTCCTCTCATGCACATGGGCTGATGCAACCTGTATGCAAGACTAAGTTAAACAAAAAAAGCACCCACTTGTGAAGAGGGGGAGGTACATAGAATAGGGAACTACCAGAAGCGAAAGAAACCCACATTTCGTGTCCATAGGAAGTGCGCACCGTCATTTTGGATGAAATGCAACTTCACTTGACTTGATTGGTGGTAAACAAAACCCGTTTGTACATTTTCACGGGGCGTAAGAGCTTACAAACGGCTCTAAATAGTTTCCATCAACCCAAAAATATGAACAAACCACAGTAAACAGATACGCACACTGTCTTTGGTGAAGACGGTCTCTTTCAGTTCTTGTTACAGCAATGACCTAGTTTCGCGATTTGGCGGAAGTGAGATCTCTCTCTAAATACCATCACACTCTCTGATGTTACATTAAACATCGCTGAGCATGTGCCTAGTTACGAACAATCGGTCTCATCCAAAATGGCGCAGGCTACCCAAAATTGATGACGTATTCCTGTCTTGTGTCGCTTCTTGGCTTCTTGTAGTATTTCTATTCTGTGTGTGTTTGGTTGGGGGGGGGGGGGGTAAAACAATAACATAATCATTATTAACTGGTGGACGGATGAAGAAAAAGATTGCCCACTTATGTATATTGGGGTATGGAAATAGTTGTAGCAGCGAATGTTAAAAATTGCACTCACGTTTAATATTATATTATGAAGGAGTCAATGGTTAATGCCCAGCCTTAAAAGGTAAATCCCTGGTCAACGAATGCTGCTTTTTTTTATTTGTTTTGTTTTAACGCCAGGGCGATTTGCCGGTGCGCAGCTGAATTGTGTGATCTACTCTTCCCTGGGTCGGTGTGAACCGAAACAAGAACGCAAATGCAGTTTGCGAAATGAAAGCAGATTTGTCCGTCAAAGAAGTGCAATTTGCCTAATCAGTGAACCCGTATTTTCATGTGTGCGGAAACGGAAACGGCAAGGGAAATGTAAAAAATCCGCCAAGTAGTGAAAAGAAAGAGTGTTTCTACATATTATTGTGTGTACGGAGACGGCATGAAAGGCATTTTTGTTTTCTATTTCACCACTTGGAGGGTTTTCGAACTTTCCGTTTCCGTTTCTGTACACATGTAAAGCCAGCTTTAGTTCCATAATATAGGGGTGGAGTCATGAGTCCAGTGCCCGTTGGTAAATGAGGCATCCGAGTTATTGTTATTTAAAAAACAAACTGTACCTTCTTGATAACTGAAGAAGTTCTGTAGCGCAAAAACATGTCAGTAATCAGAACTGCCTTGGCGCGCTTCACTCAGGCTCTTTTTCTGACACATGCGAACTCTAAAGCTTATTTTCATGTGTACGGCAACGGAAAACGTCGAAAATCCATCAAGCAGTAAAAAGTAACTCAGAAAGAATGTTTCCATGTGGAATGGTATTTCCGTACACATGAAAATATTCTTTCTATTTCACTACTTGAAAGATTTTTTAACATTCCCTTGCCGTTTCCGTACGTACGGAGACACAGCTTCACAGTTTAAGCGAATTGCACCCAATGATAGTCTGTGTGGGCGCTCCATTTGTGCGTTCTTCAGGCTATTAATTAACCAGCTGATGGGCTGACTGGCTGATTGGTTGTTTGATTGATTTGCTTGAGGGCATGGCTGTTGGTCATTAAATTGTTTGTTTAGTGAGATGTTTATGAGGTTACATAGTTGAACGTTTGATGGGTTGGATTTAGCTGGTGGTTCGACTGTTTGTTAGTCAACTGTTTGTGAGGTTTATTATGGTTGGTTATTGGGTTGTATTGTGTGATCAACGAATTATAAACGTGATAGCTGGATGGCTGTTTGTGAAATTGTATAGTTGATTGTGTTGTACGATCGGTTTGTTGCGAAGGTGGTTGGTGGCTTGGCTGTTTGTTAGAGGACTGTTTGTGAAGTTATAGGAGTAGGGTCTTTTCCACGTGTGGTATGATGGGCATGACAGATGAGGTGGTTGGTGGCTCGGCTGTTTGGATGACTAAGTTTGCAGGGTGGGTTGTTGGATAGCTGTATGGTTTGTTGGTTATTTAATTTATAATGTTGTTATTGGATGAAGGATTGATGAAATGTGGGTTGCTCTGACAAAACCGGGCTAAAGGTGAAATTTTGTAACTCTTTAAAAGCTCAAAATGAAATAATTCTAAGTCAATTTCAAGCAAATTGTTTTAAGTGAATGCAGAAATATGTATGGCTAATCTTTCATATCATATGTAAATCATATGCAAATCATATTCAAAACTGTTCCCCCTTTGGAGGGGTTTTCTCAAGAATTTGGCCTCTCACCTCATGCCCGAGTTTGCCAGATCCACTCACAAATGGTTGGTAGACAAGTAAAGCCATTGAATGCACTATTTTTTGTAGTGGCCAGTATGTTGATCACAGGTTTCTCTTTAAGAGTATTGAATTGGCCGGCTGTTTGATCATTTGTTCACAGGTCAAACCTCATTTTATTTGTCTTTTGGGTCTGTCGGTGGTGAATTGGGTGTTTGACTGGTTTGCCAGACTGAATGGTTCCCTGGTTGATTGGCTGGTTGGATTAACAATTAATAATTCTTTATATGTAAGTGCTTTTTTTTTGTTTCTAACGATCTGATGAACGGTTGATGGTTGACTCATTACCTCGCTGGTGGTTTGATTGCGAGGATGTTTGTTTGTTTGGTTGGCTGGTAGGCTGGTTGGCTGGTCGGTTGGCTGAATGGTTAGTTGACTGGCCGGCTGGCTGGTTGGTTGTCTGCTTAATTAGTCGGTCGGTCACAAACTGTCAGTTGATTGGTTGGTTGGTTGACTGTCTGGTGGAGTGGTTGATTACTCCAGGTTCCCTGTCCAGCTCTTGGTGTGGCTGGAGTAACAGTCTGTTATCGTGATGTTCTGATACCGATGATTACTTCCACTTGCCATATTCTCTTACCAGATGTTTGTAGGGCTGAAACAGTTATTATACTGCATTTAAGGTCCTAATTCGATCTTGAGTACAAAATGATACTGCAGACCATCCTCATTTCTCGTCCGTAACCCATTCACTGGGGCAGGTCCTCCTCCTCCACCCCCCACCCCCTCCCCCCCTCCACCCCCCCCCCACCACCATTCCTCCACCACTACCACCATTATACTGAAAACAAAATTTTTCTTTTTAAGTTCATCAACTTACAGGTTACATGGCAGTAGCAGGACGTATTGTGTGCAATGCGCATGAATATCGCACTCACACTATCGATTTTGAGGAAGCACTGTTTACATCCACAGCGCAGTTAAAGGGAATTAATAGTAAAGAGCTGTACGAGCAGAATTTTTATTCCTCCTGGTAAAAAAACAAGCAACAAAAACAACAACAACAAACAACGTGGAATCAGGACAACATAGTTATTGGCTCACAGTAAAAATGAATGATCTGAAAAAGTTAACCGGAAAACAAATGAAAAACCACAGCGATAGTGAGGTTGGGTCGGGGTGGGGGGGGGGGGGGGGAATCAGGAATTGCGCAATGTTAAATGTTATGGAAATTCAGCTCTGTTTTATCTGCTTTTCTTTTAAACAGATGAATGATACACTCACTCTATCTGCATAGGAGTCTGTTGCTCACTCTTTCCGATGTGCCCTATCCTCCCATTGTCACACGTGTATACATCCGCAGACAATTACTGACCTTTCCACACCCTCCGGTCTACCCCTCCACTACACTCCCCATACTCAGATAACCAAACAAAACAGGAATCAATTCTTGCTCCCCTCCCCTCCCCCCCCCCTCCCCTCGTCCCTAACCCCTCCCTCGAGCAAAAATGTGCTCACGCTACACATGTAGCAAAGGTTGTGCGTGCTGCGC
>OZ007578.1:42130354-42165354 GCA_963931925.1 Onchidella celtica
TGCTATCAGCATTCTGTTGTAGAGTGAAGGTACGGTGTCTTCTCTGCTATTGTGAACCAGGAAATCTTTATGGCACCAGTATTGTGTATGGACACCGGTAAAAACGTCATAGCTCAAAGTTTACGAGACATTCCGTGGATTCACACGGATATTAATCTCTCCCGGTGCATCATTTGTGTGACTCCGCGATTTATTTTCGTCTGCGTTGTATTTCTCGGAATTCTGCTGCCAGAAGTGCTAGATATCTCTATGTGTGAGTGATTTTTTTCCTTTTTTAAAAATTTGACTTTGTTCTGACGTCATTGGCTTACACATTTTTTGCATATTTAATGCCCGTGTGTGGGCGGTGGTTATAATTATGGAAAGGAGATTGTGTATTTTGCCTGTTCTCTAACGTTTCCGATACTTTACAAGGTAACAGTTATTGAATTTTTGTTCTGGCGAATATTGTGGTTTTGTAGATTGACATGAATTATTGTGAAATGCTCGCTGGAACTGAAGGTCAGTAGTCAGCAGAAATAAAATGTAGAGTTTTGCATTTTCTCTAGTTAGGCCAAATAAAGATATAAATTATTATTATGATTTTTTTTTTTCCTAATCATTATTTTTTTCGTTGTTTTTTTTTTGTGAAAATAGTTTTAACGTGCCACTTACATAATCACCAGTAACACTCCTATTGCCATTATTTGAATTATCCTTATCGTTGCTCCCTTGCTCCTTCTTCCCCCCCCCTCTTCATGGTCATCAATTTCCTCATCACCATCATCATCATCACCATCATCATCATCATCATCGTCATCATCATCAATATTTTCTTCCCCTTGTTGAAACAGTAACTTCTTTTTGTCTAATTCCCCGACGTTTTCACTGTTGTAATTCTTTAAGTTTCTTACACCTGACAGGGTTGATTGATTTTTTTTTTTTTTTGCAAGCTATGTGCCATTTAACCGTAACGATACTGCTTTACAGTAAACAGTCATAGAAATCAATAGGGTGACCGACCCTGGACCGTTTTGTTTTTTAAAATTATTTGTTCTAATAAAATGAACCTACGTCACGACGGTACCAAGGGCAAAATGAAAGTAATATTGATGGTGACAGCATGATTATAGTTTGCTATATAAAACAGTTGCAGAAGACTGTTGCTGCAAAACTTTGCACAGCGTCACATTCACTACATTAAGTTTTATGGTTGTGATTCTAAATGGAAATTTTTGCTAAGATAATATCATCAAGTTATCTTCCTATCACGATTTCTCAACAAACTTTGAACGGCTGATTTCTCGTGTTATTTTACAGTTAGATTGGGCATCACTTTTGTCCAAAATCACATTCGTGACCATGTGCGTTTGTCACGGTCTCATTATATTTATGGTGTCCCAGTACAATCCCTGGCAACGACACATGCAGATCCTAGGTCTGGGGAAAGAGAGATGGGACGAGACGGGACGTGACGGAAGCAATCAGAGACAACCCCCCCCCCTCCCCCCCAAAAGTTTAGGTCAATGGTCCCCGGGGGGGAGGATTTTTGGTTTTATGAGGGGGTGGGTGGGAGGGGTAACGATTATGGTGAGAGGTGTTTTTGTTGTTGTTGTTGTTGGTGGTGATGGTGACGGTGGTAGTAACTGTTCCGGCTTGAGTGGGAGGGGGGGGGGAGGTGGGGGGGGGGGACTGATGGAGATTGTGAGAATACAGTAGATTTGATGGTGGTAGTTGTGGTAGAAGTGAAAGGAGTAGTAATGGCGAAGACAGTAGTTGAGGTGATAATAATGTTAGTAATAGAGGTAATTGTAATAGTAGCTGTAGTAGCTGATGTAGTAATAGAGATGGTGATGTGTTGGTGGGGGGGTGGTAGTAGGCGTTGTAGCAAGGGTAATGATGAAAACAGTACTTGTAGCAATGGAAGTATTGGCCGATGTAGACACAGGAACTGTAGAAATGTTGACTATAGTAGTAGTAGCAAATAGTAGTGGTAGCAGGAGCAGTAGAAAATATAGCAGCTGGTAGCAATTGTAGTGATAATCACAAAAGTATGAGATGCAGAGAGCGGTAGGTAGCTATAAAAAAACGTTGGGCTGTTGGTGAAAAGTAAGAGTAGCTGGGGAGAGGGTGGTTGGTGGGTGCTTCTGGCAGGGTCAAATTCTGTCCTATCGTTCTGCTATAGTCTGTCTATCGACTTGCTTCTTCTTACTACAGCGTGGCCCGTCATCGTTGGACATGCTTACTCCACACTCAAAATAGAGACATTTAGCTGATCAAGCTCCAAAATCAAGAGTTTAGGCGGAAGAAGGAAGGCCGAGCTCTGCCCTTTCCCTTGGAACCATTCCAACTTGATGAGTAACTAGTCCAAGACATTACATAATCTTTTGTCCCGTCGCCCGCCGGTAAACACGATTCCGGTAATGAGTTACCTCCGATGGGTGACAACCCACTAATTGATGACCAGCCGAGATCCTGGACATCGTTAGGCACAGCGTGTACCTGAACATTAAGACCGCACACAAATCGCGACCGTAGTTCTTGTTTGTTCCAACGAAACTCTGTTGCACATTTGAGATATTCGACGTCAAACGTTTTGCGGCTTTAAATCACCGTGGAACGGTTTGAGCTTCGGTATGAGTTTGGCGAAAGCGCGTCGAACCACAGACTAATGAAATACCCAGACTGGGTGATCCCATTGTGTGACGTCACAAAACAGCGAAAAGTCATGAACCATCCGCCATATTAGGTTTACGGTAACGACCGACGCTTCAGCATAGCTACAATTTTGAATGACACCATTTTGACGCGCCTACTGAACGCGGAAGTTTGGTTCCGCACCAAGAAATTAATACATGTACAACCAATCTTGACAAATAAAAAGAAATTTCTACTGTAGATAGAACTAGAATCGGAATTTCCCGAGTGGCGGCCATGTTGGCTTTACGGCCGCCGCTCGGGAAATTCCGTAAAAAACGACACAGCCCGAAGCTCATGTTTCCAGTCTGGTTAATTTATTCGTCTGTGCGTCGAACCGAATCACAATCTTATTGTGCTAGAGAGAAGCAAGATGACAGACAGAATATAACAGAAGGATGGGACAGACTGAAGGAGGCCTCAACAGAAGCGTCCGCCAACGCCCCTGTAAAAACACAGTGCCTGTATCAATTATTTAGGAATGAAACCTGCCGTTCGTAATTTCTGAACGTTCCGCAGAATGTTATACAAGAATGTTTCTTTTACATCATTAAAATTTAGATATAGACGGCCATGCAGTGCTCCATTGCCATTTTGAGTAAAATTAATTTTTAACGATCGAAAAGAAAAACAACACCACCATGTTCTTTGAGATCGTTAAAATTAATTCAATTCTACTTTTTTGTTTATTCAATAACACATTGACTTTGACTACTGAACTATAGCATTGCCATGCAGATTTACATGCGCAAAATGTGAACCAAGTACTCCTTTCAGAGAGTCAATAGTAGCCCTGTCTCCCACTCCATCTCTTCAGTATGCATTGTTCTCCCAGCATTTTCTGTTGAATGTTTAAGCGTCATATTAATTAATTAATAATTACTCTTTGGCAGGCACACAGACATTATTTCAACTCCAAACATTTTCGCGAATTAATTTTTAAGTCAGCCAGACTGAGCTGTCTAGTGTCTCTAGATACAAAGCGTTGGACTGAGTTATGAAGGGCTTTGATGCTGTCTTATAGCTGATATCTGATGTCCTTGACACGAATACACATTAGCGCATGACATAGCGCAGAAGCCGAACATTACCGGATGGAGGACCGCTGTAGACTGGAGGCAACTAAGTGATTTTCAATTGTCGGACAGTCTTGGGACTGGGATGTAGTGGGGTGGGATGGGGAGAGGGGCATATTTCATTTACAATCTACGCACATCTACGTCAGAAGAATTCGATCCGTGGCTAACTGAGACCCGAAAGAGAACACGAAACGTTTGCAACAAATGTCTTTTGTGATACAAAAATTAAGTATAGTATGCTTGGAGACGCCATATCCAAATTATTGCTAAAATCATATCTCACGGATTATTCCTGGCGCTCTACGGATTACCCCTCATTCCTTATGGACGGATTACTGCTGATATGATAGGATGATTGTCCATCTTACGGATTATTGATGATATATCACGGATTATTGCATAATTATATCTATTGATTATTGCTAATATCTTGCATATTATTGTTGATTTATTACAGACTATGGCTGATCTCTTGCGGGTTATCGCCAATTTCTTATGGATTATTGCCGATGTCTTACGGGTTTTTGCCTTTATCTTACGGATTATTGCTGGCGCCCCTGCCTTTTGCTTTGTTAATGACCAGCCCTTACCTGCTATTAACGAATTTTGTAGTAATGAGCATCAGCCCTTGTGCCAGCTCATCGACAACTTGAAATCCACACCGAGTCCTGCGTTCTCCCTTCGCCCCCCCCCTCCGTTTTTCTCTCTGTCTTTTCAATCCATTCCAGGAAACTCCATCATTCCGGCTCAACACGGACTGATCGATTAGGTGATCGATCTGGAGACTATAACAGGGAGTCACCGACTTGTGAGCAGCTGATTTATCGCGGGCTGGGGGGGGGGGGGTGATGAGGGTACTAAGGGCCAGTGACCTGAAGGCTGTACAACCTTATCGAGAATTTAGATGGCAGGGAACTTCGATTAAAGGTCGATAGAAGGGTTGAAAATTTCGATAGAACATTTAAACTCTTCTTAAAGTTGTTTTCACACTGTATTTTCAATATAAATGTCACAGTCTTTGTGACCTGGGCAGTCTAAAGAAAGCATCGCCACTCAATGCTCCAGGATGATTATTTGAATGTCAGCTCTTTGATGACCCAAATTCAAGATTCAGATCCAAGTCAAGGGACATGTATGACACGAACAACCTCCACCCGTGCCCCCCCCCCCAACCCACCACCCCAACCGGCCGGATGCCTGAAAATCAAGGGAAAATTGATAGAATAAAAAATGTGAGCACGTGACGCTATGCATGACCGATTTGTACACTGTACGTTGTGGGGCCTATATTGAGCAACGGCCCGGCCCCGATTGAGAGGGGAAGGGCACGTAGGCGGGGAAAGTTTGTCTTATAAATAATGAGCTGTCATTCTGACCTTGAAATAATCGTTCTATACTGCTCACTTGGCAAAACAGTATAAAAGTACAATAGCTGGAATACGATGTATTGTAGCTGCATGTGCACTCTGTAACTATTGGACAATTGCATCGTTGGGATGTGCACACGACATCCAAGGTATAGTAACAGGAAAAAGAAATACCGTGAAAGTACTATATGTGGAAGGCAGGACTGTGGAGAATCACTGTACCTATTAAAATTTTAGAAAATAAAAAATTCCACTTTCTTTCAGTTTTTCTAGCCCTGCATTGATGTCATTTAAAATACAAAGAAACATAAAGGAAATCAAAGGTCATTTTCAGGTGGGGAAGATCAAATGCTGGGGTGGTTCGATATCCATTATTTGTATGCCTACCAGCAACGTCTATGCAACCACCAAAATGCACAGTTTTTGCCCTAAATTACTCTACTAGCTGCTCGATGGTGATATTCTTGGGGGGGGGGGGGGCAAAACTGTACTAAACAGGTATCATAAGCGTAGGTTGATGGTCAGACATCAGACCGGAGACCACTGATGAGGAGGCACAGAGAGAGCTGGATGGGCAGGAAAATATGGGATAGATAGACAGACAGACAGACAGACGGGGTGGTAGATAGAAAGACAGACAGACAGACAGGGTGGTAGACAGATAGATAGACATACAGATAGACAGACAGACATAGATAGATAGATATGCAGACAGACAGATAGATAGATAGATAGATAGATAGATAGATAGATAGATAGATAGATAGATAGATAGATAGATAGATAGATAGATAGATAGAAAGTCAGTTAAATAGATAGATAGATAAACAGTTAAATAGATAGATAGATAGATAGATAGATAGATAGATAGATAGATAGATAGATAGATATAGAGATAGATAGATAGATATAGAGATAGATAGATATATAGATAGATAGATAGATAGATAGAGAGATAGATTATAGAGATAGATAGATAGATAGATAGATAGATAGATAGATAGATAGATAGATAGATAGATAGATAGATAGATAGATAGATAGATAGATAGATAGATAGATAGATAGATAGAGAAGGAAAGATAGATAGAGAGATAGGTAGATAGATAGATTATAGAGATAGATAGATAGATAGATAGATAGATAGATAGATAGATAGATAGATAGATAGATAGATAGATAGATAGATAGATTATAAAGATAGATAGATAGATAGATAGATAGATAGATAGATAGATAGATAGATAGATAGATAGATAGATAGATAGATAGATAGATAGATAGACAGCCATTTAACAATTAGCCCAGACTTTAACGATTAAAAAAACAACAAAGGCTTTATCAATATTTCTCTCACAAGAACTGCAGTCAACAGCAACAACAAAAATGCTGTAAATGGAAAATTTGATTTGATGCCATTTTTTGTTTTTTGTTCTGGACAGCGGAATCGATAAAGGCAGCGAATGTTGCAAAATACAGCTCCCACCGGGGAACTGATCTAGAAAGGAACGGGGGAAGAGGAAGAATTGGATTTGAATTGAAACATGACATGCAAAATTCATGAAGGGTTTTAATCGGATGGGTCCTTATCATGCCTGGCTTGTTCTAGACCAGTGGGTCTCATCCTCTTTCAGGCAATGCCCCCCCCCCCCAAGGCTCCAAATTTTCTTCATCGCCCCCCTTCTCTTCTTCCCCCCCCCCCCCCCTTGCTCAAACCCAGTGGATACATTTCACAAGGAGAGAGACTAGACATAAATTATAATTTTAAGTTTTCCAGTGCCTTGATAATGACAATTAGTGTGTTGTCTATTCATTATAAAACAGAAAACATTCTTCATCAATTGTACTTTTTTAAAAGAAAGCAGACCCGTTCTGTTCAAAAAGCCGATCTACGCATGCCGTTGAACAAGTCTGTGGCTGCCCTGTATTTGCCCCTAAATCGTCCTCCATGCATGTTTTCGCCCCACTGGTCATTTTCGACCCCGTCATCATTTTTTTTCATTTTCGCCTCACTGGAAATCAAAATCGCCCCTCAGGCCGGGGGGCGGGGGTAGGCGATATCGCCCACGTTTGAGAACCGCTGTGCTAGACCGATGCTCGTTTTGGAACAGGACCAAGAAACCGTCAAGAGATAACGTCATTGTCAGAGATTTAGGTTTTAGATTTGGGTTAGCGTTGGCTGCCAGTAGGGCTGATTCACGCTGAGTCAAGACTGGTTTGTCTCTGTTTTACACTGAGATGTGGACTATGGAGTTAGCCAGGACCTCGCCCACTGACGAGACTGAAACGAGACTGTCTCACTAGTCCGGTCGGGTCAAAACTGTCCTGAGTCCTCTGGTTGGGAGAGAGACCGAGCGCACTGAGCCGAAACACGCGCAAGATAGCCTTGACTCAATGGGCCATCAGCTTTAGGTAGATCTACAATCACTGAAGGGACGCGATTGGTATTGAACGAAGACAATACAAAGCATGATAGCAAATGATGACAAAAGTTAGATTATGTACATTAAAAACAAAGCACATGCAGTTACAATGAAGATAATTAATATGTATTCTTGACATCAGACCAGCTGAACACATTCGCACTTCCTAAGCAAACTAGGTTATGAATAAATCCTAGTGTCCACTTTCACTATAGTATACTGCGCTGGGCTAGGGCTGGTAATAATAATAATAATAATAATAATAATAATAATAATAATACTTATAACAGTACAATACGAAGTGTCAGTTTTCATTATGTTCATTGTATAGTGATGATAGTGACGTCCCAACTAACTAACTAACTAATTAACTAACTAACTAACTAACTAACTAACTAACTAACTAACTAACTAACTAACTAACTAACTAACTAACTAACTAACTAACTAACTAACTAACTAACTCACTCACTCACTCACTCACTAACTAACTAACTAATTAACCAACTAACTAACCAACTAACTAACTTACCAACTAACTAACTAACCAACTAACTAACTAACTAACTAACCAACTAACTAACTAACTAACTAACTAACTAACTAACTAACTAACTAACTAACCAACTCACAAACTAACTAACTAACTAACTAAATAACTAACTAAATAACTAACTAACTAACTAGCTAACTATCTAACTAACTAACGAACTAACTCACAAACTTATTAACTAACTCACTCACAAACAAACTAACTAACTAACTAACTAACTAACTAACTAACTAACTAACTAACTAACTAACTAACTAACTAACTAACTAACTAACTAACTAACTAACTAACTAACCAACTAACTAACTAACTAGCTAACTAGCTAACTATCTAACTACATCTCATACAAACATTTTACAATATTGCCAACCAATGGCGGCCCATTTGTTGCGTGAATATAATGACAGATTGTACATTACTTGGCACCTGTTATTATGTATAGCACTGTTGACCAGCGTTGTCATCGTCAGGCGCTGTGCCAACTGATGACGTTAGCCACCATGGGTCTTTCCACACGCCCCTGTCGTGGGTGACATCATGCGGGTCTTTGGGCTATAGGTTTTTCATGTCAAGCCGTCTGCATGTCTCATTTTTGTTTCATTTTTGGTGTGGCCGTTCCTGTCTCACTATCTGTCTATCTCTGTTAACGTTTTGATAACTGTTTTTTACTTGATGTGTCATGCAGACACATTTGTAAATATGCCAGTGAATAAACGAGTGGTCCAACTCCACCTTGGCTGGAAACTGAAATCACCTTTTTTGGGGGTATTTTGTATTTTGTATACTTCTTTAATCCCTTTTGGGAAATTTACCTTCGTGTCATTGCAGCCCAGTTACAACATGGAGCAGACACGTCGTCGCCACAGTGCGGGTTTTGTTTTTGGGGGGGGGGGGAGTGGATGACGGGGAGGGGGAGGAAGTGGTAGGGATAAATTTTATTTAATTATCCCCGGGCAGCGGCATGTTCGACCTGCTCTTTTCGATTTCCAGTTGCAAAGGTATCTTTAACGCGCGCAAAGTGCACACGGGCTCTCCAAGTTTTTCATCGCTATCCGAGAAGACTAGGTGCTCGATCCTACTTCCCATAGGATCAGGACAGGAAAATATGAGAAAAATCCGAAAAATTCCAACATGCCTGCACGGACCAGGATTCGAACCCGGTACATGGCACGAGAAGTGAGCGCTTTGCCTCTAAACCACCTTGTCCCCCTATGAGTGTTTACAGGACGGTCCAATCTTTCAATGGACGATAGGTTCAGATCCACCCAGACGAAACTTACTATTTGGTGTTGTTTTTTTCCTCTTTAACCTCCTATTTTCATCAAAGAAATAAAAATTCTAACTCAGAGACAAAAAGAGGAAAAAAGATGGAGTTAGACCGTTCTTTTATTCATCTAATCATAAACAAAAACAAACAAAAAAATACTGGCGGGATTAATTCATTCTATTGCAGTTTTGGCCTTTTTTTTTCTTTTTCTTGCTCGACGCTACAGCCTAAATGACACTTTCTAAAGTCATGAAATTAATTTTCTTAAGTGTCAACTAATCCAGCCCAAACGCTTTTTGTTTTGACCAATTGTGTTGGTTCAAGTTTTACGTATGTTTAAATAAAAAGTTGTAAAAATATAAAATATAATAATCTTTGTTTTGGCTCCCTGTTGTAAGCCCACCGCACCGTAAATGATAGCGCGCAATTTCCCCACAAGAAACGAGTGCATAGTGCTCTGGTGCGCATGAAATCTGTAAGACTAGAATATTGGAAGCTTTCTAGACCAAAAAGAGAGAGAAATAGAACAGTGAGTTCACGGGTGTATCCCGTATAATGCCGGGTACCTCATGTAGTTATATCAAAAAAAAAAAGTCGAACTCGTTTCTAAACAAAGAAAACAGTGGAGTTAAATCGTTTTCTTTTATCCAGTATATCCAGTCCTTTTTCACAAGAACCATTTTAACAATACTACCGATCTGTGCACAGTTGAATTATGTCCTGCGTGTCAGGTCAATGTGTTTTGGTTAGGGATGCATATTGTGTGCACTGTTAATTTTGTTAATTTAGTTAATTTATCAGTGTGTGTGTATATATGTGTGTGTGCGCGCTATGTATCATACTTTCTGCTTCTGTAACTGTATTGTTATGTATTCAATGATCAAAACAAATTTCCTTGTACAAGGACGAATAAAATTTATCTTATCTTATCTTATCTTATCTTATGGTGGGGCTCACGTAATAATAATGTATGTTTTCTTTTTCATGGTGAAGTATACGGCAAAAAAAAACACACTAAAACAACTGCATCAGATCAGTTAAAAGAAATAGAAAACGGAGAGGGTTATAGAGAGGAAGATCTTCGGCGATTGTGTCATCGACAAGAACATTACCGATAACAGGGTCAACTATAACACAACACATCATAGATTCTATCCTTTCCCACTCGTTGTACTAGGAGATTCGGCTCATTGGTCGTATTAACGCCCGAGTTGATGACGCCCACAGACTAATAAATTAAGCAGACTTGATTATCTCATTGTGTGACGTCACAAAGCAGCGAAAGGTCATGAACCATCCGCCATATTAGGTTTAAGGTAGCGCTCGACCGACGCTTCAGCATAGCTACAATTTTGAATGACACCATTTTGACGCGCCACTTCTGAACGCGGAAGTTTGGTTCCGCACCAAGAAATTAATACATGTACAACCAATCTTGACAAATGAAAAGAAATTTCTACTGCAGATAGAACTAGAATCGGAATTTCCCGAGCGGCGGCCATGTTGGTTATAAAATCGTCGCTCGGGAAATTCCGTAAAAAACGATACAGCCCGAAGCTCGTGTTTCCAGTCTGGTTAATTTATTTGTCTGTGATGGCACCCGGTGTGAACTCGACCCCTGAACCCAATGGAATTTCTCACACTTGTTCGATCTTTCACCGGTCGTTCATTCGCGTGTTATTAACGTGCGTTTATGCGACCAGCGTTTTTACAGCTTTCAGGACAACGTGCCAATCGTTAGCACTTTTCAAACTAAATCGCTTCCTTATTCAGCACTTCATGAAAAGCCGCACAAAAACTCCTTTTTTTTTAATTTCTAAAAATCACGTTTCATGCCATGGAGTGCTGTCACACTTAAAACCATTTTTGGCGGCTATCTCGTGTCAATAGAGAGAAAGATGAAAGAACATTACCCCCGATTTCTGCCGTCATCACTTGCACAAAATTATGACGACACCGGAAATGCCAAATCACATTACGTCATCTCCAACAAGATCTCGTGTTGCCTGAGCTATAATTAGACTGTCGAAGTAAGGCGATTAACTCTTCATGCAAGGGAGGCGATTCTTGTCATTCCCAGTCACGAATATATCTGGTTGATGGACTGTAAACAGGAAGTGTACGGCAGCAGAGAGAGAAGAAAAACTATAATGTGAATTGGAAGAGACAGCTGTCAGAAAGTGAATACTCATTTAGTTCTGAAATGTTGTGAGTATTGCATGTAGAATGTGCATGGACAGGCCGACATACTGACAGATAGACAGACAGACGTACAGACAGACAGACGGACGGACGGACTGACGGACGGGACGGACACGACAGACGAACGGATAGATAGATAGACAGATAGACAGTTAAATAGATAGATAGGTAGATAGATAGATAGATAAATAGATAGATAGATAGATAGATAGATAGATAGATAGATAGATAGATAGATCTCTCTATTGTACCAGTTTCATTATAACAGATAAATAGCATTCTCCACAGACATGGATAAAGAAATAATGACCATATGCCTAGCCGTTACTGCTGCAGTAATTGACACACTATGAAGAATGGGGAAGGAGTATTGGAAGACGCTAGGCGATGAGCGCCTGATGAATAACAGATAATGACGTAGTCACACAACCAATTATCTGACAGACCGCCATCAGCTGTGTCCAGCTCACTGACAATGGAAAAGTGACATGGTCAGGATAAGGCGTACTAGCGTAATTATTGTATTGTCACTGTAATTTCGGGTCAGGACTGGGGAATAGAGCCAGGCCTGATGTCGCACTGCGTCCATTTTGTCTGGCGTCTGATTTGACTCAGGGCGCGAGGTTTCATTCTGCCAGCTAACTCGAGACAGTCTTGACGCTTCTTGAACTAGTAAGACAGACGTGCTCAGTTCTTGCTAGTGCCTGAGGTCTCTCTATCCGCCTGTTGATTCAAGACAGTTTGATGGGCGTGGTCTAGTTATACAGTCGCTTTGGTGTCGCCAGTGTGCGAATTCTCTTTTTCCGTCAGCCGACTCAAGACAGTTTTGAAGCGCCTGTACTAGTGAGGACCTATCTATCTATCTATCTATCTATCTATCTATCTATCTATCTATCTATCTATCTATCTATCTATCTATCTATCTATCTATCTATCTATCTATCTATCTATCTGTCTATCTATCTATCTATCTATCTATCTATCTGTCTGTCTGTTTGTCTGTCTGTCTGTCTGATCAAACTGATCAAACTATCTTCAGCTGACAACAAAGGACCCAAGAATGAAAAATTTACCCGATAGGGCGAATGTACCATTATGCATTGTGTGGACGTTGGGCAACTTCCGTCTTCAGCCATGCGTACACTGCTCGCGTTTGACCCCCTTGAACTTTGGCCCTTGTTGTTAATTGATGCGCAAAGGATCCGCGTCATGGACTGAGCTGCTGGCCAGTTAAGCTGTTGTCTGGGGGGAAAAAACCAGGAGGCTACACGTGTAATTATCACCAATCATGAGTTATTCCCAGGGGCCAGGCTACTCATTGTTTCCCTGACATAACCATGTACGGTATGCCCTTTGTACCGTCGTCTCATAATCTGAGCGAGAACTCTTACGTCATGTTCTACAGTGTAAATTTCCGTGTGGAGTGATCCCTTTCTATAAACGGATCAGTAAACTGATCTAGGAAAAGGTCAGAACGACACCTCTTTGGCCAAGTCCTGCCTTCACTTGACCTCGCGACTTTTTTGTTTTCGTGGAAACATAAGCTCTCCCAGAATGTTTCTGATTATGGGCATTCAGTCATGCTTTACTTTACTACTGCTCAACCGACTTTGTCCCAGAATATGTAAAATTTCTGATTTTGGCAGGACAAAGAAACCAATAGATAGTCAGAAATGCTGGATGATGACGCGAAACGCTACGGATGCTATAGAGAAATAGATAGACGAATTTAGATAACGGAAAGAGAATGGCTAGATGGACAGGCGAGCAGAGAGACAAGATAAAACGGCGAAAAACGTACAGACAGACAGATAGATAGATAGATAGATAGACAGATAGACAGATAGATAGATAGATAGATAGAGAGATAGATTAGATAGATAGATAGATAGATAGATTAGATAGATAGATAGATAGATAGATAGATAGATAGATAGATAGATAGATAGATAGATAGATAGATAGATAGATAGATAGATAGATAGATAGATAGATTAGATAGATAGATAGATAGACAGACAGATAGATAGATAGACAGACAGATAGATAGATTAGATAGATAGATAGATAGATAGATTAGATAGATAGATAGATAGATAGATAGATAGATAGATAGATAGATAGATAGATAGATAGATAGATAGATAGATAGATTAGATAGATAGATGATAGATAGATAGCTCGATAGATAGATAAATAGATAGATCGATAGATAGATTAGATAGATAGATAGATAGATAGATAGATAGATTAGATAGATTAGATAGATAGATAGATAGATAGATTAGATAGATAGATAGATAGATAGATAGATAGATAGATAGATAGATAGATAGATAGATAGATAGATAGATAGATAGATAGATAGATTAGATAGATAGATAGATAGATAGATAGATAGATAGATAGATAGATAGATAGATAGATAACAAGAAAGAGAATTAATACTGTTCACTTCCATTTCACTAGCTAACCATCTGAATTTTTATCTGTGCAATAAATGAAAGATCCCACAGCTGTCTCCATTAGAAGCGACTTAGACATTATTTTGAACATTCTACCCAGGAGACATGTCCGGCTTCTGTTGTTTGCTCTGTTTTTTGTTTTGTTTTCGAGCTGCCTGGGAATATTGGTTTAAAAAGCTTGAGCACAATGAAGGTGCATTGATCAGGCCTGGCTCCAAGCTGAATAGCAAGGTCGTAGGGGGGGGGGGGGGGGGAGAAAGATGGTCAAAGTTCTTGCCTAGCACGTGAGATAGAGGGTGATTACTGTGTCGATAGCGAGGGGGGAGGAGGGGGGGGGGTCTGGAATTGTAGTGATCAGTGGGAGGCAGGCGGTGCCGAGTTAAATTATCTATCTATCTATCTATCTATCTATCTATCTATCTATCTATCTATCTATCTATCTATCTATCTATCTATCTATCTGTCTGTCTGTCTGTCTGCCTGTCTGTCTATCTATCTATCTATCTATCTATCTATCTATCTATCTATCTATCTATCTATCTATCTATCTGTCTGTCTGTCTGTCTGCCTATCTATCTATCTATCTTTCTATCTATCTATCTATCTATCTATCTATCTATCTATCTATCTATCTATCTATCTGTCTGTCTGTCTGTCTGTCTGTCTGTCTGTCTGTCTGTCTATCTATCTATCTATCTATCTATCTGTCTGTCTGTCTGTCTGCCTGTCTATCTATCTATCTATATATCTATCTATCTATCTATCTATCTATCTATCTATCTATCTATCTATCTATCTATCTGTCTGTCTGTCTGTCTGTCTGCCTGCCTATCTATCTATCTATCTATCTATCTATCTATCTATCTATCTATCTATCTATCTATCTATCTATCTATCTATCTATCTATCTATCTATCTATCTGTCTGTCTGGCTATCTATCTATCTGTCTATCTGTCTGTTTTTATGTCTGACCATCTCTCTCTCTCCCACTCTGTCTGTCTGTCTGTCTAACCGTCTTAGTTGTCTGTCTGTTTGTCTGTCTAACCGTCTTAGTTGTCTGTCTGTCTGTCTATCTCTCTCTCCCTATCTCTCTGTCTGTCTAATTATCTTAGTGTCTCTATGTCTTTAGCCGTATAATAGTATTATATAATAATATAGGTTTAAACAACTGGAAAAATACTGACGGCAACAAAGCTAGGAGACAGACCCACGGGCGGGGGGTGAGACATATTTCTAACCTGGCGGAAAATTCTGGCATACCAGGGGAGAAATACAGCGCTCATCTCTGTTGCTGACCCAAGGTTGCAGCGTTAGGGTTGCTAAGTCTGAGAAGTCGAATCTGAATTGTACCCCTGAATAAAATAGCATATAAATTCCACTTTCGTTGAAAAATGATGACATTTAACCGTACCAGAGTATGTAGGATCATTTATCAATCTTTCAGTGAAATGAAGGTGTTAACTCTCTTGAGACAAAAGAAACTAATTCTTTGCTGTCTTTTCTGGGAGCCAATTTTTTTTTAATTCTGAGAAAAACTCGAACTCATTTTTCTCAGGAACAGCTGAACTGAAATTTATTTTATTTATAGGCGCAGTTGTTATGAAGGTAACGAAGCCATAGGATACGTACGCGAGGCGATGGCCTCAACACGCTTTCAAGAAAACGAATCTCTGGCGTGAACCGATTGACGTTAGCAACTAAAGCATTAATACCAGGCACTATTACCAGGCTAAAGACTTAACCATTCTCGAGAAATTCGGCGTCTAATGCATCAAATTACAAAAAGACGTAATCTCGCTCAACCTCTGCATTTTTGTCCGCTCCGTTTTTTAACATTTTTTTTACTTGCTTGGCCATACTTAAAAACGCTCGGCTGTGATGAAATATTTCACGCCACTAATCCTAGTGGTCCCTTCTGGTGTCTGACATTTGCGCTCTCGAGTCGAAGATTTGTAAAGGAGTCTGACACAATATTTGCGACACTCGGCAAAATCTGATTTAGGATTACGACGCCTTATCTCACCATCTCTGTTCTTTTCCTTTTGTGTCTCTGTCAAAGAGTGGAAACTAAGCCCAGGGGGGGGGGGGGGGGGCAAGGTTTACTTTTATTGGGTTTGTCGGACATTTCCCGAGACAAGGGTCGAGTTAGTTAAGAGCTGTGTCACCTTTGGAACTTTCCTAGGTCACCGCGCGCATCGTCAAATCTGATGCTCTTCACTAGACCCGGGGGAGTCAGTGATTTGCGTGGGGGACGATTGGTTTAGTTCTTAGGGTCGTGGAGTATCAGCATTCTCCTGTCTCTCTCTCTCTCTCTCTCTCTCTGTTTGTTCTCTCCCCCCTCACCCCCCCCCGCGCCTCTCTCTGTCTGTCTCTCTATATCTCTGTCTGTCTCTCAGTGTTCTCTCTTTCTCTCTCTCTCTTTCTATTTCTCCTGTCTCTGTTTCTGTCTGTCTCCCCGTCGGTGTCTGTCTGTTTCTCTCTCTCACGACTTTCCTTCCAGAATTGGTGCTGCTAAGTGCAAATGTTCTTGAAGTATGTGAAGGAAACCAAGGAGAGAGAGAGAGAGAGTTCGACTTATGCTGATACCGTTAAATGTCATGTTGATGTATTTTGAGGACAAAGTTCCCATCTCGTATACTATGAAACAAGACTGTCGTCCAATGAACTTCTTAATGTCCCAGTATTCTTTATATTTAGAAATACGATTTCTGCTGTGCAGTGCACTCTCGTTTGTAACACACCCCCACCCCAAAATTTATGAATCAATAAAAAAAATATGAAAAGAGATCGCTTGGGAAAACGAAACAAAAAGATAAATAAAAATACTGAAAATCAGTATCTACATTTTTGTATTTATTGGACTATTTGGAATTCATTTTTAAGTATTTAGGAAGTATTGGTTAAGGGAATCCATGTTTAGGCACTTGAGGTTTAATGTGTAGCTGTAGAACAGATAATGCAAATTCGTTTTCCCAAAATGTCGGTATCCAAAATATAACAGTAACTGTGTGATAATGAAAACAAAATACGGACTCGAATTCTCATAGCCCTGACACTGTCAAACCTAAAGAAATGACCGCAGAAATGGAAGGAACGAAACTGTCCTAGTGGAGTGCACTCAGATATTGCAGCATCAGAATATAATTATGATGACCAGTATCAGCTGCAGACATCGCTAGAATTTATTTTGCCCCCCTCCCCCCACGTCCACCCCCACCCCCCCCCCCGGGCCAAAGGCAAACCCAGGGTACCGGCAGCACTATCAGTACCAAAGGCGATGAGAAAGAAAAATTTTGAGTCTACACACACTAAGTCAGTTTTGATTCTCCCCGTCTCAGATCTTTTCCAGATTCTTCTCTACTTAAAATCTTGATAATACCCAATGTCTGTTTCATGAACGTCCCCCGGAGGAAGGGTAGGGGAGCTTTTTAACACTCGGGTACCGGGTAGGTTTTTTACAAAAAACTTATTTCATCTTATTAATGTTTTATGTTTTGAATTTTGCCTACTTTTCACGACAAATATTTAATATCAAATGTGTGTGTGGATCTGGCGAAATCCGGCTTAAAGCAACATTTTTATGCCTCTTTAAAAAAATCAAAATAAAATATTTCTGAGGCCATTTCAGCAAATTATTTAAATTGAATGCAGAAAAATGGCTGATTTTTCATTGTGTAAGCAGATCTGAAATTTTCATAGAAAACTTCCCCCCCCCCCCCCCCCCCTTTTGAAGGGGTTTTCTCTGGTCTTTCACCTTAAGCCCGATTTCGCTAGACCCACTCACCTCATAATAATAATTATGTGTGCATTCGTTTGACCAATGAAACCATTTTCACAAGATTTAAATGTGCTATTTGGCGCCTTTCGTGTTTCATTTTGGGTGCCGTATTATAGCATGGGTCCTCAGAGCTTGATGAATAAATTTTGCAAATCGAACTGTAACAGGAAAAGATTGGTGTAAAGTAGTTTTATATCTGTAACAGGCGCAGATGACAATAGCCGGTGGCTTCAGTTTTGTTATTTCCAGTACTGATCACGGATTTCTGTGACTGTTGAAGATACAGATCAATGCGATCTGTGCTATCGTTCTCGTGGATATTTTTGTAATGAGAAAGAACTAGAATTGTAGCGGCAGCAGGACAACAATCTTTGTGTGATTCGCTTTTCAAGGTATAGGGTGTCAGCTTTGCCTTAAGGAGAGACAAAACACCATCATCATCCTCATCATCATCAACAGCAACAACAACAACAACAATAACAACAGCAACAACAACAACTTGCAGTAATAGCAGCAGCAACAACAACATCAATATCATTACTACTGTCATCATCACCACCAGAAAAACAAAAACAATCAACAACAACAACTCCATCATAGCCATTACCACCACCCTCAAAACAACCAAAAGCAACAACAACACCAATGCCGTCATCGCCATCATCACCACCACCAAAACAATCGAACAACAACTAAACATCACCAACCCCCGCTGGCTTCAAATATCAACACAACCATCAAGCTGTCCTATCCAATATAGTTTTGAGTTCATCGAGATCAACTCGTAATTGTAGGGGGAAGACAGTTTGATTGACAGATAATAACCCGATCTGAAGTTCCCGGGAAAAATAGAATTTCCTCCTACAGACTCGAGGGTTACCAGACTATGAGAACAGTCCGCTAATTTCACGTTTTTCCAAGAGAAACTTTCCATTCATCCTCCATTCAATTTGTGGTGAAAGATTGGGCCGGGAGAAAGTTTTGACTGATTCAGGACAGGAAAACTCTGGCGTTAGTGGAAGAAGTGCAGTTTTCCCGTTTCCCCTCAAAATTTCTGAATTCAGATGTGATTTTTGTTCTACCTGGAAACATGACCAAGGCAGGGCCCAGCGCCCAAAGAATATTAAGGAAGCCAAAGCTTCAAACACTTATTTGACGGAGGTGTTCTTCCTCTGAAGATCTTCTGCAGTCTGGCTCTCCCGAGAGATTCCATTCTTTTCTGCCTTTGGAAGAAACAAACAAACAAACAAGCAAAACCAGCAAAAATGATGCATTTGTTGCGTGATTCACAAAATGGCACAATGAAATGCACATTCTTTCCTAAAGTACACAACAGGAGGACATGACAAAAATGTTCTTAAAATTCACTTGCCTAGTATGTAACTTTCAAATCATTTCGTTTATCTAAAACATATACCCGGACATAATGTGTTTCAAAAACCCCGCATCTCCTTCATTTCACCAATAACAGAGTTCACACGCGAAAACGCATTTACCCATATTTTATCTAGACAATTTTGCTCCAGTTAGATAAAAATCATCACACGATCTTCTCAACCACGCACGATCAGATAAATGAGGCAGCTCCAAAATGGCGTAAGCAAACCTGTGTAAAATGCCAGAGAAATGGGCGAGGAATGAGTATATGGCGTGACTCACAACCGCTCACCAATAATTTGGAATTTATCTCCGCTAAGCCCGGCATAAAAATAACATCTAGAATCACGGCTGGGTGACACGATTTGTCTGTCTACTGTAATAATAATAGAATATAAGATACTCTCTGGATATCTGTGGGATCTTCTCGCTCAATGAGGTTGAAAAGTGTCCGAAATAATTTCTTTTACAAAACTGAATAATGCTGAGCTCGTGAAACTATTGAGCCTGTAAAGACTTGCTATGTCTCTGGCTGCGCAACTTAAGACGTTCTATTGCATGGTTCTTCACGAGTATTTTATATACGGGTATTTTCTTCCATGAATCAGTGCTGTTCCATTCGGTGTTCATCGGTATGGTTTAATATGATGGAGATTGGCCAGCTGGAATCAGAATGGGTCAAATTAGACCCACAGTCTGAGTATATTATTATTAACCGAGATTTCATATCTTGTTTTGAATCTAGAGCTTTGGAGAGGGAATCCCCCACCAAAGTCCCACTGGTAGGTTCTGAGTTTGCTGGTCAATCAGTGAATACGTCTAGGCAGTATATTTGTATTTTAGTTGCTAGTTTGTGACCAAGAATTTGAAGAAATTTGGTCATGGGATGCCATGTATGAAGCTTTAAATCTTACGCATACACTGGCAGGGCAACGTTCGATTTTCTGGCATTCGCCCTACCCGTTTCGGTACGAAATACCACGGATTATGTAAAGGATTAAAAAAGCAACAACCCATAGTATTTTATCCTTCAGGGATGCCACTGCTTGCTTGTGGGTAGGGGATGAGTGTGCATAGAGTATGCATAGGGGTGGGCGCTAGAGAAAAAAAAAAGCTGGTTAAATTAATGTCCTCTTTAAATGCAGACACTTTTCTTCCATCCGCACATAATGTAAACAATATTGCAAAATTATCCACGGGCCTGTCACATTCTGAGCCCTGCCATGGCTCGGACCTGCAATAAAAATGCTGTATAAATCGGCAGGAGAAAAACAATCTAAATTTGCAAAGCAGAAAAGACAAACCGTCGCGTTGCCATAGCTAAAGTATACGTTTCTTGGAGAAGAGAAAACGTATAAGAATCGATCAGCAGAGCTTGTGCATTTATAAATGTTGTCATAAGAATATTGTAGGGGGCCATAAACAACAGCATCATATTTGCATTACCTGTAAAATTGCGTGCATAAAAAATGTACGCATATTCTAAGGATTCATTTTATTCATATATATGAATATGTATAAAGTAATATGTTATCCGGTATTATCCCACGCTATCTATCTATCTATCTATCTATCTATCTATCTATCTATCTATCTATCTATCTATCTGTCTATCTATCTATCTGTCTATCTATCTATCTATCTATCTATCTATCTATCTATCTATCTATCTATCTATCTATCTATCTATCTATCTATCTATCTATCTATCTATCTATCTATCTATCTATCTATCTGTCCCCCAGTCCCTCAGTCCGTCTTTTTGTTTATGTCTGTCTGTTTGTTTATCCGTCCGTCCGTCCAGCCGTCTTTCTGTCTGCCCGGCCGTCCATGGGTCTGTCTGTCAGTCCGTCTGTTTGTCTGTGTGTCTATCTAGTTGTTAATCCATCCCTTTTTTTTTGTTTGTCATCTGGTTTAATTTTAAATGTGATGCTGATGTGGGGATTATTCCAGTGAAAAAAGATGTTGTTTCATTAATATTAGTATTCTATTTTTTGTCAGTAGTTGTTAGCAGAGAGCACCAACACAATAATGTTCTTTCTTGCCTGCGTGCAAATCTTGGACCTGGGCTCAGTGTTGTGCGAGTTGGCATGAAGCGAAATAGCACAGGGATGAAGGAAGGAATAACGCTCGATGTGGGGGAAAACTTGCTAATCGATAAGCACTTTCCCTGTGTTTAGACATTTTTCCTTGCCAGGAGCAACGACTTGAACTGCCAATTCAAAGATTAGGCGCGACAAAATACCGAGGAAAGGAACGGACTCAGCAAAGATCGAGCGTTGAGCAAACAGTCGCTGGAGTTTGTTTGGGAGTCAGTGGTTCACTAGACAAACCGTAGATGTGTCAGGCAATCAATGAACGACTTTTTTCCGAAGTCTGATAAGGGCAGAGTAAATTTCAGAGAGATAAAGAGAGAGGCGAACGTGTGGGTTTCTAGAAAATATCTGAGTTGATGTGTGTGTGTCGATCGATGGATGGATGGATGGATGGAAGGAAGGATGGATGGATGGATGTATGGATAAATGGATGGATGGATGGATGGATAAATGAATGGATGGATGGATGGATATATGGGTGGGTGGATGGATGGGTGGACGGATGGATGAGTGGATGGGTGAATGGATGGATGAATGGATGGATGGATGGGTGGATGGAAAGATAAATGAGTGAATGGGTGGAAAATGGATACATAAATTGAACAATAGACCATTAGATAAATGGATGGTCAGAATAAAACACGTCCATTCGTTTGACCCATTCACCACTTCATAATAATCATTCATCCACCCACTCCCCCATCTTTCCATCTATTCATCCACATATTCCGTCTATACATTCTTTAAATCCACCCATCCATCCGTCCGTCCTTCTGTCTGTTCGTCCGTCTGTCTGTCCATCTTCATACATATCTAATAAGTGCCTATCTGTCTTTCTGTCTTCTTCCTTGTGATGGCACATAGAATTTAGTTTGTCTCACAAGAAAATATCGCGGCGCCGTGCTAGACCAAAGTTTTTCACAGCCAGAAGATGGAGGACAAGTTATTCCTGCAAACAAAGACGGTCAATAGACTGCCGCCCAAGCAGATCAGCGCACAGATAACACAGTGGATTGTGGGGGTAGCTACTGACTGGGAACTTGGCGAGGGTCTTTGGTCTGAGAGTGAACAGGAGTTAGAGGCAGACAGAGGTGCAGAGGTATTAGATGGGATTGAGAGAAAGATATTAAATTTTCTTAGTCACAGCGGAATAAAGAATAGTGGAAATATGAGAGACACATAGAGAGAGGGAGACAGTAATGAGAGAGAGAGAGAGAGAGAGGGAGAGAAAGAGAGATAGAGAGAGACAGACAGACAGACGGACAGAGATAGAAATAGAGGGGGGAACGGTATGTAGAGTGTTTGAGAGCATGTGAGGGAGAGAGAGAGAGAGAGAGAGAGAGAGACAGATAGACAGAGCAGAGAAGGAAAGAAACAGGCGAATATAAAAGGAGAGTGAGTGAGAGAGAGAGAGAGAGAGAGAGAGAGAGAGAGAGAGAGAGAGAGAGAGAGAGAGACAGAGAGACATAACCAGCCTTTTTCTCAGTCATTAACTTTCCCAATCACATCCAGGGAGATAGTGTGGCCTGAGACAGATTATAAACCCATAACTCACTTGCCTCATTATATGCACGAATTATGTCGTAAACGAAATGAGATGTTCGGCAGTAATGGATGTTCTTGATTACTAATGTGCATTTTGATGTTCAGCCTTCGCCTACAAGTCCAGTAAGTCCACTCAGAGCCCCCTTTTGGCTAGTAAGACGCAAGAAAATATAAATACTGTCCAATTTGAGCAAGAGAAAACTTGCAAAGTCTTTGTACCAAACCTAGCTGTAGATCTAGATCTACTTCACGTTAGTAACAGCGCCCTCGAATCGATGCAAAGACTAATGGAACCTATAGTGTTCCACCACAATTTCATGCTGAAATACACAGATGTGATAACGTTGCCTTTCGGCCAGCAGTGTCAAAACAGAGGCAAAAATGAAATTTCCGATCATATTTTTGACTCTATCTCTCCTGGACGAAAATGCACTTCCTTTTTGCGGCTCACAAAAACAATAACAACAACCACAACCAACTAAAAAACCCTTAGACGTAATACATATTATTAAAGACTGAAATCTGTCCAAATGGGTGTGTCCACGTAATTCGTCGTCAAAAAGTGTGGCAGTACACAAAATGTCATATTTTTTACTCACATAGTCTTGACGTTTTAGAGGCTTACACTTTCACCACCTAGCTGCACTATAGCAAAGATACAAGAAACGATAAGATGAGACACTCCCATCTTCGCATTTCTAAAAAAAATTGTTGAAACATTTTGCCCGCTGATCGGGGGCTGGGCCCATGGCGTGCAGCATGGAGAGAATGCTTGATATAGTGATAAATTAATGGTGCTGATATGTTACGTTGCCAGGGTTTTCTCGACAACGATTGAAGTTAAAATTACAAAATAAGTGACGTCATTCAAGGTCTACGATGATAGCTGAAAAGTGAACAAAATTCAATATTTTCCCTATATGGCTTTTTAAAATACTGCATTGTTCCTTACTTCCCCGCATTTGCCGAGAGGTGGCGGTGCGAAATCTTTGCACGCTAAAAGCGCTCGCTGTCTCATCTTATTGTTTGTAGTATCTTTGATTATATTATGATGTCATCTGTATAAATGACTGCCAGTGACAAAACGTACGCCGAAAACTGTGAGACAACGACAAAACCCTAGAAACATGCAGCAGTTTTCACCTAGATTACTTAAAAGTTACGTGCTGCAGTGGTCGAATGAATCGTGAGTACACATTAGTATTGTGCTCAGCAAAGAACAATCATTGATTCTGGGCTGTATCTTTTCCACGCCATTTTATTAATAGCCTAACATTCCTAGCTCATCCTGTCTGTGTTCTGTAAACCTCATCTTCCGATGTTTAATGAGTTCAGGGAATTCTCTTGCAAGTGTTGGCTGACATTACGACAAAAGTGAAAAGCGCATTTCCGATCTTCTGTCAAGCATCATGGCCGAACGGCAGTATTTAAAAAAACAAAAAAATCTTTTCCATTAATATTTCTTTGTATCTTGTAATTCAGATAAGCAGATTTTTGGGAACATCTTCTTTTACAAATTTCACAATCTTGAGAAATCCTTCGTATTTTTATTTTTCATGACTTGAACGAACGCCATTTGGCTGCCGATGACTCTCAAGCCTGAAACCTTTGCCGACATTGGCTAATCGTATTAAGTTTGCAAACACATTCAGGGATTGCGCAACAGGAGACGGATAGAGATCAGATTGCCCACACAGACAAGGAAAAGATATCCTCGGTAATGTGGATTTTTCTCAATGAGTCAGTTAACGATAACATTATCTAAATTGCCAGGAGGAAACAGTGTGTATAAACTCTTTCTTCCCCTGTCGGTAGCATGCCTTATCCACAACTTCTGAAACATGCAAAACTAACTTAAAATAGTCAGACTATTTTACCTCTTTCACTGCCATTTGGTTATGGATACCTCGTAATTTTCACCCTTTCAAGCAGAAACTATGAGTTGACATAACGATACTTGTTAATATAAAAAAATCTGCACAAAAAATGCTGTTTACGGTCACCAATTCTCAAACTGGAGACAAAGTACTTCGTTACGGACGTCCAGAGGATCCGGATCTGATTGTCTTAATTGGTCTAAAATTTGGATCATGGTCCGAATATCCAGATATTTTGAAGTGGATGATCCAAAAATTGGGATTACTCAAAAGCAAGGCTCTGCCCAGCACTTATCACAAAGCTGTTTACGTTTCCAGGACGGCCAGTGGAAGAATTAATATTGATGAAGAAAAATTATTTGTTCATAAATCAAAAAATGTTCCCAAAATCAAGCTTTGAGTACTATGTGTTGTTTTTCAAAGATGAGACATTGAGAATTTCAAGATCAAATATTCCCCTATGGAATTGGTAATGGCATAAATCTCCGGCTGTCAGTTTATGTCAAGAGATAGGATCAGAACACTTTAGAGGAGTATCAGATGTCAAAGCGGATAGTCTCAAACTGACTGGGCATTATACAATGAATGTCAAAATCAGTGCATCGTATAAATATTATATTGGCTGGGATTCCCGGAAGAAACCCTTACCTGTTCTCCTCTTAATACCTCCCTCTTCCCCTTTCTCTCTCTCTCTCTCCCCCCCCCCCCACTGTTCCCCTCCCCACGGTTCCCCTCCCCATTTCTCTCCTGGCAAGGCATCCCCCATCTGCATAGTTTTGAAAACTACAACGTCTTTGCTTTGTCGCGCATGTCTTAAAAACTTTCTGTGTCCGTATTGATCAGGCTTCGCTATACTGGTACTCCTTGTTTTGGTGCCTTTTTTTTGTTGCTATTTGACTGCAGTCCGAGATTTTGAACTACTGTCTCCGAGTGACCCAAATTATATGCGGGATATTAATATACTTTTCTAGACAAGATCACAGGAGTGGTCGAGGGGGGAGGGGGGGGGGGAGGAGTAGGCTACTTCTCTCTGGTAGAGAAAAAAGGGGTGGGGGAAGAAAACTGATATTGTAAAGACAGTCAGAGACAAGGGGTAGGGATGGGGCCTTTAGCACACAATATTAATATTTTAACGAAGATTTCAAAAAGGTTAACATAGATGGAATATATAATATATTATTTGTATACTCATACATAATTAGGACTGATTTCAAAGTAGTTGATGAACAGTTTGAAATCGGGGCTTGCATTTCCCATCTTGCCTGGGCCAGGATGTATCATCAAATGTCTCCACAGCTGACCTTTTGCAACGCTAATCCTTGTTTGTGTCAGCTCCACTTTTTGCACAACTGAGAAATTCAACATTAAACGTTTGCGGCTTTAATACTATGATAAGGAGTTGGAATAAATCGTAACTGTGAAACAGCTTGATAAGTGCCACAACGTGTTTTAAACAAGTGTCAAAGTGTGCATTTGTTACACCTCTTCTACATACTAAAAGATTTCCAGTTTTTTCCAGAAAATGGAGACAGAACAAACAAGAATTAAAGACGCCTTTTCTGCGACTTTTTCCTGGATTTCACCGTGTGAACGGAACTCACAGAGTTAGGGTGGGGAGTGGAGGAAGAAGCGGAAAGTAGATAGACTGGGGAGTCGAAGAACCATCAATTTTGCCCCATTTTTAAAGGAAATGCTTCAGCAAGGACAGTTAGAGCCTGCGTCGGATGTCTCTTCAAAAATCGACAAAAATCATATTATTTCTTGGACTGAGGAATACCTCAATCTTTTACTTTTATCACTTGGAAACTGTCCCTACCGGAACCTTTCTATTTTTAAAGATATCTCTGAGGTTCTACTTCTGTCTTTTTCAATTCATGTATTCATTCATTTTTCATGCCACGAATGTCTTTTCATATTACGCTATCTTTGATCGGATCCATGAATGTTGCGGGGGTTTGCAAAAAAACGGATTCCCATCTCCTGATTGCATGTATCTGGTCTATGGCATTTGGATTACGTTTGACGGGCGTCTTGTGTTTAAATGATGTTTTTTAAAGTTAATTATTGTATTCTGTTGCAAATACTTGACGGATAAAAGAGATGTAGGGAAAAAAACACGCAGATGAGAATGAGGGAAAGGGTATGGGCATTCAATATGTTAATGAAGCATGTTCTTGTAGGATGAGAGTTGGGGCAAGATCAAGTGGACATTTTGCCTACGAGATTACACAGTCAACCTTGCCAAGAGTTGGAAGCCATTGTCAAGGTCTGCAAATCCTGATTATGTGAGGGGCACGGAGGGAACGTCATTCTTCTTTACACCCCCCCTTCTCCTTTGACTCGCCCTCTGGATGTAGTGTTGATCATGAGTGATGCAGGCAAAACAACATCATCATCTCCATCACTCCCCCCCCCACACACATACACATACGCACACACAACCCCAGCCCCACGGTTGGCCCCTAGATAGTCAGGGCGTTACGCCAGCACACTTTCCTCGGCGATCCGCTCCTGTACTCTCTTTTACCTCACACTATCACGCCCCTGGATAACATAGCCAGTTACACCAATGTTACGTTGTGTGCGGGTATCTCGGACAAGACCCCCCCCCCCACCCACACACACATACTAACTACTATGGCTTGCCCTTGGATAGCTAGTCAAGCTGTTACGCCTACACCTATTCGACCATGTGCAGTTCGGAGAAGTGATGACTGCCCAGGCTTGCTGGCCTGCTCCCCCCGCCCCCGCATGACCTCTGATAGCCACCACACGAAGACATTGATGGCCACTGATACCGTGCTCCAGTTACGTCATTCCTGTATTCTGGTCCATGTTCCGGTGTAATTCCACCTGGACCATGATGCTTGTCAGTCTTTGTACTTGTGAAAAAACGTGAGAGAACAAAAGCGCGAGATCAGTACGTTACAAACTATATTATAATCTGTGTCACACATCTGGCTTCTGATACCAGCAAAACCACGAATTCATTTTATTAGTTCAAACGTTTATAAGCAGTGCACTAATGCATGACTGCATATATTTGAAAGAAAAAACGAAAAGTTTGTGTATCTATCTGTCTGTCTGTCTGTCTGTCTACATGCTCATTTAGTTGTGCTCTATCTGAGAGCAACAAAAAGTCCTGTCCGTTGATCATGCAGTTAAGCTGTTAAATGTACCATCACATTTGCGTAGGTATTAGTTCCCAACGTCTAGTCCATCTTGTACATACTTGGACAGTCGATATAATACAACTACCTTTGTTTGAGAGGATGACCATCTGCGCTGGATACTGTGCAATAAGGCTGTGGCTTCACATCGTGTCAGGGTCTATATTTCTACAAACTTCAGATGTGTATGTCGTGGTTTCCAGTGGTAGAATTCTCTAATTATGTCACAGTGAGGTATTTCTTCCCGGTATAGAATCCTTTTGACATATGTTGTTGTCTACATGAGTAAACCCCCCCCCCCCGCTTCTATCTATCTATCTATCTATCTATCTATCTATCTATCTATCTATCTATCTATCTATCTATCTATCTATCTATCTATCTATCTATCTATCTATCGGTCTGTCTATCTGGCTGTCTGTCTGTCTATCTATCTATCTGTCTGTCTGTCTGCTTGTCTGTCTGTCTGTTTGTCTGTCTGTGTATCCATCTATCTACCTCTTAATTGGCCTATTAACTCATTCGTTCTCTGATTCAACCTTCTGTCCATCCATCCATCCATTCATCCGTCCATTCATCCGTCCATTCATCCACGCCCTCATCCATCCATCCACCCACCCATCCATCCATTCATCCATTCACCCACCCATCCACCTATCCATCATCCATTCATTCATCCATCCATCCATCCAGCCATCCTCCCGCACCCATCTCTCTCTGCTATCCCCGCCAATCAGTCTCTGACAGATCCGCTGTCTGCATGTTATTTTAGTTCGTCTGTTTCTGAAAACCACAAAAACAGGCAGGAGAAAGCCCTAAGGAACACGCCCAAACTGAATGTAATTACCCGAAAAATACCGAGAAAAAGAAGATAATAGACTTGTAAAATTGGTCAGAAAATTGGTGCTAAGTCGTGCGACCAGAGAAGGTAACAGTCCACGGAATTACCCTCGCTGCTCCTCGTTTTCCCAACATTAGCCCGAAAATGAGGCAGCGACATTTTATTCACGTGATGGAAAGGCCTCCGCGCTCCGTATCGATCCGAAATAGGCCATTGAAGTAAAGTGCCGTGTGACATTTTCAACTACTCAGGATCGAGTTTCAGTGCTGGTCGTCTCGGTTGTCCGGTTGTTCCTAAGTATCGATCTATTAATTAATTTGCTGGCACTTACAGTGATTAGAAAGGCAGTTTCCACTGGTGGTAGTCGCATAGTCATTTGTATCTGCTGAGGAATTTATCGACGAATGTGATTTTACAGTGTTTTACTGCCAAACGGTTCAAGTATCTGTGGATTATTTGGTAACCGTAAAATATCCTATTCGATCCAGTTTCCCAAGATACCGTCTTCAGTGTTGTCATATTTATGTTCAACGTTGCTCTTTTGCTGGTTTAGTTAAAATAGACGGCCTGCGGTTTCTGGTGTGTTGTCTTCGACCATTTCCCAACATGTTAGTTTGTGCACGGCTGTGTTAACCTTTCCAGGTTAAAAGCACACAAGAAAGTTTTCATATTTGTGGACATAAATACTCACGTATGTAGACAATGTTGTTTTTCGCCTTAGATGGTTACAGGTATGTTCTTCCAACAGGAATCAGATATGAAGACTGCATTTATAGGGATGTGGCATTCTTCTTTCATGTTACATGCGAGAAATGTCTTAGGTTCAGATTTCCACACTTTAAGACGCATTTCTTCTGAAAACAGTTCCAAGCTTGGAATTTGAAAGTCCTAACTTCTATCAGCAATCGTAACAAAACGCGATGATAAGGAAAGGTATACTAACAGCTTGTATTGTCAGTCTCTGAAATATGGTACCCCTTAGAGATTGTGGTGTTGATGTACATTTTATGTTACCATGCTTCTGTCTTTGGCCGAGTTAACGGGAAAGTTATTCATATCCTGAACCTATGGCATGACCCTTCCTGAAAGTTTATAGTTAGATGAATATTTTAGGTACAAAACAAACAAAAAAAAAAAAAACGTTTACGGCTTGCAGCAAAAAAACTTTGGTATGACACGGGAATTGGTTTAACGCTGTCAGCAATTGCAGCATTAGGGTAGCCGCACAAAGGCCACCGAATTCGGTCACCGAGCCACTAGGCGCTTTAGGTGAGAAGAATTGCACTATATAGTTTCAACAACTGCACACAGAGCCCACCTAGATTCGGTCCGTTTATGTAGTGCAATTCTTCTCACCTAAAGCGCCTAGTGGCTCGGTGACCGAATTTGGTGGCCTTTGTGTGGCTACCCTTAGGAAGGAAAGACCAGCGACCTAACAAATTTACATCTGAAGCATTTTCTTTCCGATTCGGTTTCGTACCACCAGTCATTGGCCACGTTTCTTTTTGTAGGCACTTCAGTATTTTGCAAATGGGAGTTGTTATAGGTAGATATGCAGGCCAAGGATTTGCGCTACGGCCGCGTACGTATAATGTACCCAGCCCTAACCCCGTCCTTATCCTCAACCCTAAATCTGATCGAATCCCTTACCTTGCCCCCTACCTTTGTAACCAAAAAAAACCAGGAGAAAAACAAAAAGAAAATCTGAAAGAATAATTAATTAAGGCTGTTGCCAGGAGTATTTCAGGAGGAGCTCTATAGCTCTGGAGTCACAAAATGCTTTGAAATACGTACCCCTAGCCCAAAAACTTGGGAGGCTTACGTACTTGCAACAACATCCTTTGCCAATTGGGATCAGAGAATAGAAGATATCGTCGCTTGAGAACCAGAAGTGTTTATGTCCATTAAAAAAATTATATTTGCGTATTCTTCTGGGTGTAGTTTTGGTTCCACAACAGATCGAGTCCATTAGCATCATAGTTCACGAGCTGGTCAAACAATTATATGTCCGAAATAAACAGAATGCCTTCAACAACGGTCACTCACACTGACTTGAAACAGTCTGACTCGCTTGAATTTGAACCTAATCATTTTGCAACAGGGACAAAATCATACAAGTGATTGGTTTTGTTTCCGTAAATGATGGTTATGTCCTTTTTATTCAATAAACGGCGATAATGTCCATTGGGGTACATTTTTTTTTTATGTGGATTAAAATTCTCATGTCCTAGTTCTTTTAGCAGTTATCCAAAAAAGCTAAAGTTCCTGGCTTAAAAATCATGAATGTGTTATGGTTTCTTCTGTTAATTGGTATGATTAATAAAAAAAATGTTATTTCATTTCAATATAAAGTTTGTTGCAGCTTCCTGGCATGAATGTTAGTCGTCGAAGTGTTCTCTAAAACAGCACTTTTGGACATACTAAACATGTCTGATTCTACAGTAAAGCGACGACATGCTATCGCCGAGGGAGTTGAACAAGTCCAAAAAGAGACAAGAAGTTGTTAATTATTAAAAATATCGCATTGCCGAAGTTCTATATCGGGGCTAATATATCGAACATGGTGATTTCCCGCCATCAGCTCTTTCATCGCAGTGAGTTATTATTATTTTTTCCTTGCCTTTTAATGTTTAATATGTTTAAGTATCTAAAACCAAGGTATGAAGACAAGCAGTAGGGTTTTGTCAATATTTTCTGAAGGCGAAGTGGCTGGACTAGTTATAAATATCCAATTTCCTAGCATCCAACTCCCTTTGGGTATAGAGCGTATCTGTACTTTCATTATTTCCAATAAAATCAATGTAAACATGGTGCAAATTGAAAGACTTTAGCTCGGCATTAATAGTTTAAGAAATCCTCTTTCATTTCTGACTCATTGTAACCAGTGGCGTGCAGAAAGGGGAGCCGAGCGACGGCCCCAGGCACCCATTTCAGGGGGCACCCAGGCAAAGAGTGTTTAGGCCCTATACTTGAATCTCGGAGCACACAATCAAGGAGATAGCCCTGGGCATGATGGGGCATTACCAAACCTCTGCACGCCACTGATTGTAACGTTTGTGTATTGGTTCTTACGTAGGGTTTTGTAACATGCAACTCCCTTCCCCCCCCCCCCCCGCCATATTTTAACTTTCTTCCCAGCCCTGCTGGAATCTCACAGATTGTCCGCAGTTGTATATGTATATATATGCATGTGTGTGTGTTTAGATATTAACCCTCTAACGCCCAGGCTTTGACACTTAGAAAGCCTTATCCAAAACCCACGAGGCAGCAAATCTATTTTAAAATACTCCAATAAAATGCAAAAATTTCCAAATAAAATCACGAAAACTCCGTTTCTGATAAATTAGAAATTGTATTTAAAAAAGAACAAAACAAAACAACAAAAACTAGGTTATTTTACATGCTGCAAAAATGGATACCACACCCCCCTCCCCCCACCCCTTATATATTGTTCTCTGATCATAGTCTTTTGTTTCGGTTTGGTCTTTTGTAGAAGGTAGATTCCTAATGAATCGAAATTACAAAGTAAAACCCTCTAATACATTCAAACAATTCCAAAATCCAAGACCTCAAATTTTGTACCGGAAGAAATATTACCCCCAAGATACAGCTTCGCCCTACCGCTGAATTACCTAATCATGTGTTTTCCATTAAAAATTCTATTCAGATGAATTCCATTTTCTGAATCTCTTGATGTAGCCAGACTTTGCTGCAATTACCTTTCCCCAGAAGAAATGCTACGGACGCACGATCAATATTCGGATTTTCATTGCGACTGTGACTGCTTTCACTTGCTGGCCGTAAGCATTCTTTTTTTTTTCTTTTGGATTGTTTCTTGCGAATCCCAGTCGGAATAAGGTTTCCCTGTGGTCTAGTTCGGAGAAATGGCTAATCGTGTAGTGAAAACTTAGAATTTTGTGCTATTCCATTGCTGTGTCGGTGGTAAAAGAAAGGAAAAGGCTTACATTGAGATTGTATTTGGCAAGATTTGGTTGAATTTTTTAGTTAGGTATGAATTAATGTGAATATTTTTTGAGAAACCTACTTTAGAGCCTAGTGAGTGGTATCGTGTACCGTAATCAGTGTTGTGGATAGGCAGTTCAAAATGTGTGGATAGGGTTTTATAGGGCAGTCAAAAGAGCCAGAGCAGACAGACCAGACAGAAAGGCACATACTATAGACAAACAGATAAACGGATAGATAGACAGACAGACAGACAGACAGACAGACAGACAGACAGACAGACAGACAGACAGACAGATCGATAGATAGATAGATAGATAGATAGATAGATAGATAGATAGATAGATAGATAGATAGATAGATAGGGAAAAAAGTCAGAGACAAAGACAGAGGAAGAGAGAAAGGGGGAGAGAGGGGGGGGGGGAAGAATGGTAGAAACGTAGAGACGCGAAAAAAAAAAAAGAGAGAAAAACACACAAAGACAGAGACCCAAAGAGACGCGGGCAAACTGAGTGCGCAGAGATCACGGCAATATTTTGATTCTCATTCCAACTGTCAGAACTGATTTGACACCCGATCACACCACCGAAAGGTTAGACGTAGATTCCAGACAACTTGTTTTTCCGTCTCAGTTTCAGAAAAATGAAGTCATGGAATTCACAAATCGAATTCCATGTCGCTCAAATGATCCTGTGGCATGTCCTTGGTGTCTTCTTTGTTCATATTATTATTGTCTTTGAAAAGATAAAACAAAAGAATTGAAACTCATGGAAGAATGAAGATTGCGGGAGACCTTCAGTGGAAAATAAACCCCGATAAACAAGTTCTTTTTTATAATACATGTGTATTGGTATTTCTCACTTCAAGAAAATAAAAGGCGATACAGTGCAACCAGAGAGTATGTATGTATGTATAGAGAGGTTTCACTATTGGTCGATTTGCACTGTGAAACACGGGGGGAGCTCTGCGAAACCACTGTTAGCATGGAGCGGAAAGTAGGTCGCTGCCGCAAACAATACCCATTTGTGCATTTCCACGGGGAGTAAGAGCTAGCAAACGGCTCTAAATAGTTTCAATCAACCCAAAGATATGAACTAACCACACTATCTTTGGTGAAGGCGGTCTCTTTTAATTCTTCAATTTTTTGTTTACCGCAGCGACATAGTTTCGCAATTTGGCGGAAGTGAAATCTCTCTATAAATACATACTCTCTGGTGCAACTTAACCTTTCACGCTCATGATTGTTCCATGGTCTTTTAACTGTATTTTCTACTAAATATATGAAATTGCCTTTGTGAGGGCGCCAACGTCTAATCACAAAGCCGAATAGAGAAATTAATGAGTTGACCTCATTAGGAAATACACGGTCTGTAACGAACACGATTACGGTTTCATCCATAACCCATGTCTTCTTTGGAATTATTTCGTGGGGTATTTGCGACACCTTGCAGATTTTGAAGTTTAGCCATGAAAATGGTTCCCTCCTCCTTACTCCATTACGTATACGTGTCATTCCAATCGGTTAAAAACTTTTCGAGGTATGTGTTTGTGGCGTAATGTTGACCTCTCTGATTTTACGCAACTCTTCAAAGTTTCAATCCTTATTTTCTCGAAAAGACAAAAAATGCACATACAACAATATAGAAAATACCGGACGCTTTTGTGGCCGGGGCCATTGACATCAGGTCTTGTAGCCAAAATACCCACCACAGGATTTTTATACACCAACCTGTGACTAGTTTCAGAATACATTATTTTGGCCGTTTTGATAAGGAAAGGACTATATTATATTATGGCCAGCTAGGCAATTTAATCCTAGCCCTTTTGGTATTTATACATTTTGATAGAGAAAGCTCGTGTAGTAGGAACAAAAAGAACACCGGTTTCTCAGATCCGACCATTTTTTTGCTCCCGACTATAATGTTGGAATTGTTTTTATCTTTTAAATACCAACGCACTTAATACCCCACTTAGCTACGAAGTAAGGTGTGTACAGTGTAAGAGGCGAGTTTCATGATTTCAGTATTGAAACACATGAATATTCAAAGTTTAAAACCTTTAAATCAGGGGTAAGAGCCACATGGACAAACTTCAGATGTCCGAGAGCATAAGATATGAACAAAATTTACATACACGTTTTATTGTTAAATACACATTTTGTTACACAAATAGTAAATAAATATTAAGAATTACGTATTATGTAACAGTATTTACTCATGTATGCAGTATATTAAACTGTTTCGTAATACATAGTATCGTGCATGTCATAAAAAGTAACCGTATCAAGCGTTCAGTTTGGTGCGTAGTGTTCTGGTGCACA